>VDFB02049217.1:45046656-45202236 GCA_007258455.2 Sequoia sempervirens
TTTTTAATTTTTTTATTTGACTTTGACTAGATGCCCTAGAATTCTTCCTCAACCCTAAGAGTGACTTCTAAAACACATGAAACACTAAAACAAGTTCATTTTAGTTCATTTGTTTTGCAAACAACAAATATCATTCCAAGAGGCTGAACATTTGTTTTTGCTTGTTGAATCAACGAAAGGAGTTGAAGATTGATCTTTGAAGGTTCTACAATGATTGCATTGTCATTCCTACGTGTTTACAAGATTTCATTGGCTGCCAAGAAGATCACAGAAGGATATTTTTGCAATGAGGTAAGCTTTTTTCAATTGTTTTCCTCAGTTTTGTTTTACAAACATGAAACAAATTCTTTGCTTTGTTTATCTATGTTTTTTCCATTTTTCTATGAATGTATCAAAGATGAAAAGAGCTAGGTCTTATATATCTATTTTTTGTTTTTGTTTCAAATGCGTTGTTTATAAAATTTCTTGCCATAGGAATCACAATGACAGCTAGTTCTAGCTCCACAACTCAACCTAAATTCAAAACAGATCCGAATTCTCCTCTATGGAAATATGTTGATATGATACAACCAATTCCAAGTGGTGAGGGTTGCATTTGGATTTGTGATGTCATGTCCCCATTTTTGGAGTGATCACCTAATGGAGTTGGTTAGCCTATCCTATTCCCGTAGGCTAAGCCGGAGGGCTAAAGGAATGACCTAATTGATTAAATATTATTTTTAATCAATTTTATTGGGCAAATTGATTTTTTTATGAGCCATTTGGTGAAGGAGAAATAATTTAATAAAATGGCTAAGGAGGTGAGCGACCGAAGAAGGAGAAAATAAAGGCTGGAAAATGACTTTGGGTATTTTTTTTGTAATGCCAAGGAAAAAATAAAATAAATCCAAATAATTTCCCTTGGAGGAAGACAACCTAGGAGAGGTCCTAAAAATGAATTATGAAGCCCTAAAAGGTAGTCACCCAAGTTGAGAAAGAATAATAAAAATAAAATAAAATTATTTTATATTCTTGGCACCTAGAGGGAAGTCGGCCATATGGGAGAAAAGAATAAAATAAAATAAAAGGGATTTGCCAAGAGGAGTTTATTTTGGAGGGCTATAAATAAAAGGCGTTTTGAAGTCATATCAGATCATTCACATATGATTTTTTGTTGAGTTTTATCTCATTCGGCTGCAATATTGCTAGCCTTCATTCCAAGGAACAAAACCCTTAGGAATGTGGTGAGTTGGATGAAACCCTAGCTCATCCTTGTGGAGGTCTCATCACAGAGACCTAATTGTACTTCATTGGCGTCATTTGGAGGAGAAGAACTACATTGCATATTCAGATTTGAAGATCTATTTTGAAGCAGCACCTTGGTGGCAATTGTGGAGATTGTTGCATTAGGGTTTCACCCTACTTTGAGTGCTACACGTGAGCAGATTTGGAGCACCCATCCTTGAGGACATTTTCACTTGTTTTGGAGGTGGTTTGGAACAGTAAACCCTAGGCGCACCTCTTAGAGAATTCGCCCAGCTAGGGTTTATCATTTGCCTTCTAATTTGTATGTATTTGGTATGTACAAATCATACTCTATAAAACTGATTTATAGTGCAGAAATCCTGGGCATTGTTCAGCATGTTGTGCCCTAGAATCCATTGTAAAAATCAGATCAGAACTTTCAGTTTGTAGCAGCAGGGTTTACTTAAGAAAATCACATTTGTCGTTCCAATTTGGTTGCACTACATTGTGTATTTCATGGTGGATTTCATGCTTGTAATGATTATCAACTTGCGGTATCATTTGCCATCATTATTTGTCATGTTTGGGCATGTTTATGTTTGTTGTAATTATTTGTTTTTGAGCAAAAAATAAAATCAGAAATTAGGGTTTTGAGCAGAAATCTAGGGCAGAAATCAAAAATTTAATTCCAGAATCTTAGGGCAGATCCCATTGGGGATTTTACATGCAATGGATGTAATGTTAGATATGCTAGTTCCTATAATGGGTGAAAGCCCATTTGTGTGGAATACTTGGGCAAGACATCAAACCTTCCCCTAGAAAGAATGATGTACCTATGACACCAGAGACAGTGACAAGATATATTATGGAGCAAGAACAAGCAGATTGTTGAATTAATATATTATATATAGCATCGATCAGATATATACAAACTCTTATTCAATCTATTATTAATATTATCATATGTGTATTGTGAAGTTCGATTATTTATCGAATCTTGCAATTATGATTACGGATCTAACTAAATATTAAATGTGTTAATTATTTAGTTCATACATACTTAATGGGACACATCCCATGAGTGAACATGTCTCCACCTTGTGGAGACACGCCCTCTCATGAGACGTGTCTCATCCAAGAGTTACCTCTTCCGTATTTATGCGAGATCCGTCTATCCTTTGCAGAGAATCGAAATCAATTAATTAATCTGCATTATATCTACAGTTCAGAAATTCGTTCTTTCTATTCTATGTTTTATACGTCCTCTTTTCTGTGTTCTGGAATTTGTTTTAAGCATACTCTTGGGAGATTATTTGAATCCGCCCTGTCAAGATTTGATTACAATAACATGGTATCAGAGCTACGTTGTGTGAATCCAAATCAAATCTAACTATCAGACTCGCTCGAGAAAGAAGATAGGGATCAATGAGGATGTAGTCTCTCACGCAGTTGCCACCCAGGAAGCGATTGGTGGAAACAACGAATATATATTCTGGTTACGCATTCAGGTGACGGATCAAGAGGAGCCCCGTCTATCTCACATTCTTGCGTCCTCTACAACCCAGTGTACAAATCATTTGTATCGCGGTAAGCTCAAGTCTCTGTTGATCGCGTGGAGTCCAGAGAAGATACATTGTGACGAGTCGTTTGGCATTCCAAGCCGGTACATTACTTGGCGCTGTATGAGCCTGGGATTGTGAACGGTATTGTAAGACTATCGGGGCATATATTCGTCGAGATCTTAGATGCTCTGGGCGAAGGGATGGGAACTCCCATAATTCTGGCAATCGTCAAGTTCCTATCGACGGGGTTTGCAATACCATCGGGCATTTCCAGCGGTGAGTCGAGCACATCAGTTCTGGCGCACCATTTTGAGTTCGCAATGAAAGAAGGGTTTGCAATAATCTGCTTTTATGAAGTTGTTTCGTACTGCAATGGCGTTATTTTCTTTCTGGGAGACCGGCCCGAGCTTCTTGCGAGCTACAACATTGAAGTTGCTTCCATTAAGCGTGTGAGAATACCTGCAATACTCGACCAAATTTTTATAATGATGATTTGGAAATCTTAGACTATCATACATATGGGTTGTCCGTTCTACTGTTAATGGGAGATTATAAGGATCCGTTAAAGGCCGGTTTGGTTATCTTGGAATTGTTTCGGGATGACAAAGATGAGTTGCTTTGGAAATGGAGAGAGTTTGCAAAGATGACACCAACCTCTCTGCCTCACTACTTTAAGCGTATATAAACTATTGTATGATTTTTGTCGTTCAAGCTTGTCTGTGATGTGAACATAAGATTGGAAATTACTCTTGTCTATCGATGATTATCTTGAAAGCAACAAGGAAGATCAAATGAATACTCGTGGGTTGAGATGGATTAAGCGTCAACCAAAGGAACGGACCTGAAATTATTCTGAGAGAACAAGTGTCTATTTTATGTGCATTGGAGAGGCTCCATGCTAAGAGTCAAAAGCTTCTCTATGTCAGAATTTAGAGGAAGTGTATCGATGACATTGAACTTCTTTATGTCATTGCAAGAGACTTCTAATAACCATTGTCTCTGTTCTAGACGCTATCATTCTTCTTGATATATTAACCCGATATCGGGTCTATTACGAAGGTAACCTGGGACGACTTCGATACACTGAATCATAACAAGATAAGTATTTCACTTTTGTCTTGCATTTTGTATAAAAGATAGATTGGAAATTACTCTGTTTCTAAGTTAAGATGGGCCTGTGAGAGAAGAAACAAATTTCTGTGCAATGTGAAGGATTTGTTGTTTCTGTAAGTTGTAATGAGCAAAGCTCAGGAAGCATTCAAGTGCAGCACTTCATGAGTGTTTGACTCTTAGCGAGATAAGTATTCTTTGTTTTGTTTGAAACCCCTTTCTACTTGGATCTTGTAATTAGTAAAGAGAGATAGCGGTTTCTCTTGAAATTGTGTTCACTAACATAAGATCCTTTGAAGATTTCAATTATTCTTTGCTTGTGATTCTTTTGAAGATCTCTGAGTGTGACTCTGAGATGGAAAAGAGAATTGTTTTTTCGTTGTGATAGGCTGATCATATCGATGCATGAACTATGTTTGAGCCTTAACTCTTCGAGAGAGTTGGTTATACATGTGAACTACATAACGCATTTAAGAAATTTGCAGTTGATCAGATTGTCCTTTGCTGTGTTGAGTTTAGCACTCTCGAGAGGAGTAAAAGTTGGAAGAAAGAGTTATATTGAAATCCAATAAAGATAAGTTTCTTTATTCCTTCATTCTGATTCTTTGATATATTTATGTTATAGGTTCATGTATTCATGCTATAACCTAAGATAGTAATTTCTAGCCTTGATATTTCTTTGGATACTTATAAACAGTTAGTAATCTCTCTCTAAAATGCTTCCATGACAGATCTAAGAGCAGAAGGTGTTGAGAGATTGCTTAGTGATGAAAAGCCTAAGGCATCTTGTGAGGAAATCATGTCAACCAAAGAAATGATCAAGCAAACATAGGACTGTGTTGGTGGCCAGAGGGAGTTCTCTTCCAGAAGTCATTTTTTTCAATTTTTGAAGCAGGGATCAAGAGGTAGTTTTGTAACTCACTAAGAAGAAGTGAAGATTGTTGTATTGCAAGGATAGGTGCTGAACTCTTAGAGGATCCCTTCAACTGCTGAGATCAGAATTGCTCAAGATTGTCTTCTAGATTTGTCAATGGTAGCCCCGCAAACCTATTCAGAATAGTGAGATCTTAGATGAGATCAAGGAGTACTATCCTGAACTCTCTACAGTATATGAGGTGTGCATTGGAAAACGTTTACCTAAGTCAAAGTGTTGCAGGCAACCTTGGACGAAGAGGTCAGAAGGTTGATGCAAGTGCTTGAAGATTCAGAGGGAGCCTGTTGAGCCTGAAGAAGATGGTAATCTTGTTGCAGCAAAGCATGTCCTGAGATACTTATGTGGCACAGTTGGATATGGATTGAAATATTCATCAGTTTAGGATCGGCTATGATATCTTGAATTTGCAGAAAACAGTCTTCAGTAGCTCAAAGCTCGACTGAAGCTGAATACATTGCAGCCTCTATGGGGGCAAGAGAAGCAGTATGGCTCCGGAAATTGCTTGTGGTGAGCCCTTGAATCCTACTATTATGTATTATGATAATCAGAGTTGCATCAAACTTTCTGCAAATCCAGTATTCCATGATAGATCTAAGCACATTGAGATCCCTTATCATCATGTAAGAGACATGGTAGAAAGAAATGTGATCCAGTTGGAGTATATTAGTACAAATGATCAAATAGCAGACATTCTCACCAAACCTCTTTCCCGAATCAAGGTTGAACATTTCAGGAAGAAGCTTGGTATGATTGAAATGTAAGTTGATATTTTGTAAAATTCAAATTGTTTAGAAGTTGTACTAATATATTTAAGGATGTTTTATGTGTAAACATTTTTGTCATGTGTGTGACTCCATGACTTTCTCTCTTTCCCTGTGTACATTATTGAAAGGTGACGATCTTTCTAATAATGAACACTTGTATGTGACATTGTAAGGTGACGACTTTGCAATGTTTAACTATCATGATAGATATCATGTGACTTGATATCTGTGGACATGTCATGATAGTATCTCTTGGACACTTTGATGGATGTCATGTGAATTGATGTCTTTTGAAGATCATTGTGATTCCTAAGAGATAATCATGGTGGATATTTATATCCATGGATATGCCATGAATTATTATGGTAGACATCATGTGACTTGATGTCAGTGCACATACCATAATGAAGATGTGACTATGAGGAATGTCATGTGACTTGACAATCTTGAGAAAACATATCATATCTTCGATATCACGTGTGAAGGTGATATCTCTACATATTTTTTGATTTGTAATATCTTCCCTAGCTAAGAGGGAGTGTTGAATTAATATATAGCATCAATCAAATATATACAAACTCTTATTCGATCTATTATTAATATTATCATATGTGTATTGTGAAGTTCGATTATTTATCGAATCTTGCAATTATGATTACGGATCTAACTAAATATTAAATGTGTTAATTATTTAGTTCATACGTACTTAATGGGACACATCCCATGAGTGAATGTGTCTCAACCTTGTGGAGACACGTCCTCTCATGAGACGTGTCTCATCCAAGAGTTACCTCTTCCATATTTATGTGAGATCTGTCTATCCTTTGCAGAGAATCTAAATCAATTAATTAATTTGCATTATATCTACAGTTCAGAAATTTGTTCTTTCTATTCTATGTTTTATACGTCCTCTTTTCTGTGTTCTAGAATTTGTTTTAAGCATACTCTTGGGAGATTATTTGAATCTGCCCTGTCAAGATTTGATTACAATAACACAGATGAACGGGCAGGCCGTAAATCAAGCCACCCCTTAATAAAAAAGGGCAACGGGAATGAAGCCCCCAATGCCCCCATCTAATCCCAATATTGTGGTAGAAAGCCACCCATTTTTGTCCACTCCTCATCTTGAAAGTGAAGAACCCACTACAAACAAAAGACCAAAGGACCTTTGGAAACTGCATTTCAAAATGATAGTCGAGACATTACCAACCAACAAACAGCAAGATGTATTTATGCAAATGGGTTGGCTTTCAATGTGTTCATTCACCATAACCCACTACAAACAAAAGACCAAAGGACCTTTGGAAACTACATTTCAAAATGATAGTTGAGACATTACCAACCAACACATAGCAAGATGTATTTATGCAAATGGGTTGGCTTTCAATGTTGTTCATTCACCATATTGGCAAAAGATGGTGAAAAATATCAATGAGGCTCCAAAAGAGTACTAGGGCCCAAGTTATGAGAAGGTGAGTGGCACCTTATTGGAAAAAGAGGTCAAGATCGTTGAAAATTCATTGAAAATCATAAGGGGTTCATGGGTTGAGACAAGTGTGTTCATTGTTTCCGATGGGTGTAAAGTAGCCAAAAATTGGCCCTTGATCAATGTCATAGCAATGTCCCCTAAAGGGGCAATGTTTTTGAGAGTTGTGGATTGTGAGAGGCAAGTGAAAGATGCCAATTTATTGTTGATATTCTCATTGCAGCCATTGAGGAAGTGGGACCCCACAACATTGTTCAAGTCATAACGAACAATGCAAAGAATTGTAGAGGTGTTGGGTTGTTGGTTAAGGAACGATATTCACATATCTTTTGGACATCTTGTGTGATCCACTCTCTTAATCTTATGCTACAAAAAATTGGAAATAAAATTTAATTGAATCAAAGAGTTGTATGCAAAGGCCGAGGACATCCAAATGTTCATCGCCAACCACCACATGTTGCAAGGCATTTTTAGATCATTTTTTAAATTGGAGCTATTGAAGATAAGTGAAATACTATAAAATTTTACATTTTCATAATTTGCAGAGACCCAATTTGCCTCTAACACAATTGTTTTGAGGCGACTTGTGAAAGTTAGAGAGGCACTTTTTACCATGGTGATTAGCCAAAATTGGTCTATATGGAGGCAAAGCAACTCTGATAGGGCAACAAAAGTTATGTGGATGATCTTAAATGACTCATGGTGGGATTGTGTGGAGTATCTCCTTAGTTTCACCGAGCCCATTTTGTACATAGTTCACTATATTGACATGGACAAGCCTTGCTTGGGAGAGATATATGATGGCATCAACTCAATGATTGAGAAGATGAAGAGCATCATAAATGCGCAAGGGAAAGACCTTGAAGAGACTCTCTTTAAACAAGTGCACAAAGTTGTTGAAGAAAGATGGAACACAATGACCACCCCATTACATCTTCTTGCCTTTGCATTGAGTTCAAAATATTACAGTGTTGAAATTCTTTTTGTGCCAACAAGGGTTCCCCCATATAGAGATTTTGAAGTGGCTGAAGGGTACAAGGTAGCATTCCATAGACTCTTCCCTAAAACTAAATTGCAATATATAGTCACAAGTGAGTTCATTGATTTTGAATTTTTGTGCACTCAAATGGTCAAAGTATTGAGGCTCTTCCTGATAAATTTAAGAAGGATGCTCATAGTTGATGGTACTTCCATGGCCAACAATTCCAACACCTACAACCCCTCGCAATCAAAGTTTTATCACAAGTAAGTTTAATAAATTTTTATTTTTAAGTCTTTAAAGTTCCAACTTTCAACTTTCATTTATAATTTATAATTTTTTTATTTTTATAATGTATAACTTTAACTATTTACTTTGTCTTCATTGGTTGCTAGTTCATTTGCATCTGAGAGGAATTGGAACACATATTCTTTCATCCACTCAATAAAGAAAAATAGATTGCACTCAAAAAAAGCGAAGAACTTAGTATATGTGCATTCCAACTTGCATCTCCTTTTGCACAAACAACATGACCACAAGGAAGGGGACACAAAGTTGTGTGATATAGAGCTAGAGCATACTGACTTGGATGCTTCCACTTCCCAACATATTGCATTTGAAGAGTCCGAAAGCCAGCACACTTTTAGTGCAAGTGGCAATGGCATTGGCACTGCTTGTGGTTCATCTAATGTTCCTCCATCATCTAATGTCAATTATGATGAAGATATTGATGATTTAGAAAACTCATTTGATGATTAAAATTTTAAAACTAATTGAACTTGATATTATTACTTTCATATTGAACTTGAAGTTTGAACAATGAATATTTTATAATACTTATCATGTATGTTTTAAATAGCCTTCAAGTTTATGGTGGTTTTGTTGTTTATTTGATACTATGTGATATTCTGACCTTAATTCATGCTTTTAGACTGCATACATACATACATACATACATACATATATATATATATAATATTCTGACCTTCATTCATGCTTTTAGACTGCATATATATGTATGTATATGTACATACATGTACATATGTATGCATATGTATATGCACATATGCATACATATATATATATGTATATGATTTTTACATTTTTTTGTACAGACGAACCCAAACCCAAAAAAAGATTGCCAGATCCACGAACCCAAACCAGGATCCATACCAGACCCAGCAATTTAGCCGTGAGCTATTACATTCCATCCTTGAAATCGTCTATATGATATCAGCACTGTGTATGGTAACGTGGAGCTTCGCTAAATTTCCTTGTTTTAGTTTTTTCACCACTCTAGGCTGAAATTTATGGATATTCTTACTAGGGCTGCCAGGAGTAGTTCACCATGAATGCCATGTATTTCTCAGCTGAGGACCAGTCTAAAATTCAAAGCTTTGTAATATTTTGAATTTTTGATAAGCATAGTTAATGGACGCAGTTTTTTAACCAGAAAAAAAATAATTCATCTGGTGTTGAATTAATAAGTTTGCGGAAAAATAACTTTAATAAACTTCCAAGACTTATAATATAAAGCCAATTACTGACTTCAAAGCTTTTTATTATTCCAGATTTCTACCTTCCCAGATTTCCTTAATAACTTGAAGCCAATGCCCAATTGAGTGGGGGCAGCCTATCATGTTGAATATGTAGAGTTGAGACTATTGGCTTTCACCGTTTGCAGGGCTGGAGTAATTCCTCTTGAGATTGTGTGTAATCCCCACATCATCAGGATTGTCCGGCTCAGTTACCAAGTGAGATAGACTCAAGTAATAAATCAACAGACTTACGTAGCCGAGACGTAAGTTTAAATTTTTGACAGAAATGCTGAGTTTAAAATTGATTGAATTACTACACCTAATCCGGGGTACAATATCTCAATGAGCAAAATCAGGTTTAAGAATCTAGGAGGCACATTACCTAAAACAGAAACCAAAATAACACTCCCTACAAACACAGTTATGTCCAAAAACTCTCTCTTTTTTAAAGTATAGATTTGAATATTAAAATCTTTACCAAAAAACTCAGATTTAACCTAATCGGGCTTTCAGTCGAATATCAGGCTTCAATTTCGGAACACAGCGGATTCTCGCCCTAATTTTCCAAGGTTCCTGTTTAATGACATCAACTTTCTAAATTAAATGACGCCTTACATTTTGCTCTAATTGTGATGCCTCTTCTCAGCCACAAAGGTTTCAAATGTGAGGCAAAATACTTACTACAAACCCTAAATTTGAGGACGCTTAATACCCATTCCGTTATTTAACAGTTTCCTAAAACCATAGGTTAAATCCTTCACCAAAAACGGAAATTCTGAACTCGGAGACAGTAGACCTTCCCCATATCTGCTACACTGCAATGTTTTATTTTGTTCTACTGTTGCAATATGTTTCAGTTGGGTTTTTGAAACTAAAGATGTAAAATAAAACAATAGTAATAAACAAGTAAACTTACCAGCTGATAAATGGCTTTAGGAAAAATCTTGTGATGGCGTCCATAGATGTTTGTAGGAGGCAAAGTGTTAGTAAAATCAAAGTGAGCCAAAACTTTTCGATCTGGCAGTGGCCTTAGTATCAATTCTTCTATATATTCCTCTTCCGGCGGCTGCTGATGTCTGTGTGCCGAAGCTTTTTGCCAAGCGGGTGCTGCTGATAAGAGAAGTAATAATAAAATATTCACAGTAGTTGCTGTTTCGATCCCCATTGCTTCTGCAAATGAAAGAGGGCCCGATCATATTTGAAATTTATTCATAGAGGCATGTAAATTTGTTTCTTTTACTTATTTGAGTCTCTAGTGAAGGTCTGAAGTTTCGCCGGCTTTAATGTTTAATTGGTAATAAAACTAGCAAGCGCACTTTAATGTGCAACGGCTACGTCCATAGCGATACATATTTCATTGTGATTTATTTTATTGCAGTGTAGAATGATGGATTTTATTGAGTCTTCTTGAAATGATTGATTAATGGATTCGCAATATTCATTAGAATACAATTACAATCTTTTAGCAAGAGCTGCAGAGCAGCGAAAGTCCTTCCATAAAATTTTAGAATAGTTTTGTTTGTATTTGTTGTGTTTTAGGAACAATTGATCACGATAAGGCAGTTGTCACCTAAATTTAGGAATTTGATGATTAATGGAGTCAACGTTGTCTTCCATTAGAAAATGACCCTTATAACAAAAGAATTTTGCTCATTTCAAAATTTTGAGATGCTCTAGTTGTGTTTTTAGGCCATGAAGAAAACACAATTTACATGTTGCTAGCATTAGGTAAATATTAATGAGTTCAAAGATTTCCTTAACCATTCAGCATATATGATAAAAAATCCTCTTTAAAAAAGCAAAGATCTTTGGAACTTTCATTGTAAGTAGAGTCATGTATAACCAACCTACTTAAATGTCATAGTTTTTTGCACAAATGAAAATGAAAGCATATAGTCATAAGTCCTCTTATAGGTGCTTAATGTCTCCAAAAAATGCCTTACGATAGAAAATGATCTTTTTATTCCATTCAGTAATAAATAACTCATTTATAAGCTTCATAAAACTTATAACATGAAGTGTGTTGCAAAAGGCTTGGATCAAACATCAGACCTCAATTGAATCCATATGTCTATTTTGTTGATTGTACAGTAGTGGACAGAAGCATTGCAATAGTCATTAGACCAAGACCACAAGGTAGAGGATTAATTGATGAAGCTATTCTTGAAGCCTCTTTATAGGAAACATGACCGACTAATTGGTATTCTTTTTTAGTACTAGGATCCTACAAACGTGGAAGCAATGGTTTTAATTTGCTATATATTAACCATCTTGTACTTACAAACTTTTTTTGAAAAAGGTAGTTAGAAGGTGCCATACCTCTATTGCATTTAAGCCAAGATCAATTAGTATTGCACCAGGCTTTAGTCAATCACAACTGTAGACACATAAAATTGTCCTAGGCCTGCAACTCTTAGATTATTCAACATTGCCCCTTTCATTCTTAATTATTTAATTATTTAATTATTTTATAAAGTCATAATTCTTCTATTAATTAAATAATTTTAATAATTTAATTAATTCATTTTTATCTTTATTCTCCCTTGATTAATTAAATAAATTTTATTTATTTAATTACGTCACTAATTAAGTCCTCTTCTTTCTAAAATTAAATAAATTCTTATTTATTTAATTTTTGTCCACTTTCCACTATAATTAAATAATTAAATAATTATTTAATTATTCATTAGCCTTTTCTCTCATAAAATAATTTATTTATTTAATTTGGTCCACTCTCTTGAATTTTGAATTAAATCATTATTTAATGCAAAATGATTCATTTTCTCACATTCTTCTATAATTAAATAATATCTTTAATTATTTAATTATTCATTGGTCACCTAAATTAAATAATTTTTATTATTTAATTTCTCCTATCACCTCTTTTTCCATGCCAATATTATCTTCCACATCAAATCTTATCTCTTGACATCTCATTTAATTTCAGCCCTTGATTGAATTATTTTATAATTTAATCTTAGCCATTCATTTATTGTCATTGCCCTAATTTTGACCTAACCCTAGTCCATACTACAATATTCAATCTTGGCCATTGATTTAGACATCTTATTGACATCCAATCTCAACCGTCAATCCAAATTAGACATTTCCTATAAATAAACTCTCTCATAAGCCATTGGGGGGTTGATTCTTCAAGTATCCTTATGCTGTCAAAATCATTCTTCAGTCTTTCATCCATTCCTATCTATTGTCATTCATCTATCATCCCCATGTCAATGTTATGCTACTGAATTGAGCAACCAATATTCATCCAACAATCAACCTTCAAAATCTTGCATTCTCATGCAGGTGGAGAAGAGCCATGGAGGTCAATCAAGTCTAGTTTGAAAATTGGTTTGCATTTCCTTTGTTTATTTGCATTTTCATTCTAGTTTGTGCTTCATGGTGCTTAATAGGGTTTAGTTAATTTGTTGTTTTCAACATTAAATCTGAATTTTTCCCTATTTACAACAACAAACCAAATTTGGCACACCTACTGGAGCAACAAGAATATCTGCTTCAAGAGTAAAATCTGTAGGAAATTCTTTTTGTTTTGAGTGGCTATGGTCTACATATTTTTTTTAGAAACATGGCTTAAAACTTTAAATTAATACTTAAGTAAAGATTGTCTACTATGTTTCAAATTTCAAAGCTATTCAATAGAATATGGCCCATACCCATATTCTGACATGTCAAACACTTTTTTAAGAAGAGAAAATGCAGTCCACCCTTAATCAATGTGTATTTATCTATAGACTAAACATTTGTACTTATAAATTTATAGATATGTATTTTGTCAGATCCTTTTTCAGTTGAAAATAAAGATTACGATATTTCTTGTAGAGTATGTAAAAAGTGATCTATGAAAATTTAGATCTACCCATTTTGTCTAACAAATTTGTTATTAAGACATTTAACTGTTATTGTTGTTGTCCCTTACCTTCAAAATAAAGTGTAAGTTGAAAGTCTGGCACAACTAATTCTCGACCAAAATTTTTTAGTATTTTAAATAACCATATAAAATTTAAAATTATCCTTTGTAGCTTAAATTTTGATGCTACTCTTTGGATTGCAAATGTTTTACCCTTAAAGAACCTGCTCTTCATGTGACAATTTTTACTTAATATTGTGGTGGACACATCAGATACTTCAAACATAATGATTCAAGAAATTGATGATTCAAATTATTTTATTCCTTTCAAGGTGACCACACAATGCTAATGCATTTCTAGGATAGTACAGTTATAAGCCTATCTTCTAGAATCACAATTTTGTACTCCAGACTCATCACTGTGTGAACTGATATTTGTCTAGGGTATTAATTGTTTAACTTAGACATTGATGTGTATAGCCTTAGCTTCCAGATTTGCTTGTCTCATTTGAATTTTTGTTGACATCACTATCTCTGGATAAGTCGTAACCAAATTCTAAGGTCATCTCTAAATGGGCATGCTCTCTACCAGATATGATGAACTAGGGCATGAGTGCACTAAATGTGTTACATATCCATCAACGTTTTATTTGGATGATCAGATAAACTTTAGGAAATCGTAGACATAAAGAGAGAGATTAAATAAAAGCTAAATGAGATACACTCTTCACAATCTTTGTTTGGGATTTTCACTGCTATTTGGTTCTATGTTATATTCTTTTCAAAATTGGAAGTTTCTTTGTTATGATCAATTGGAATAGACTCTGCAAGAAATGCATAAATATATTGTCTTGTGTAAGAAGCCCACGAACATAAATAATAATTTGTTGATAAATCACAAGAGATAACTCTTTGCGGTCAAACACAAATCTCTAGATTTTACACACAGATCCAATAATTATCACCAATGAATTAGAACAGTAGTACCAATATTAGTTCAATGATATATGTCAATATCAGATTCAAAATTAACAATAAATTTTGGATACTCCACACTGGGCACTGAAACAAATTGAAAAGTTGTCTTTATTTGCATCTCCTCCAGAAACTCATCTATCTTGTAAGTTACGTAACATCTGCAAACTGTATGTATTGGCTTGTGTTGCTAGAATTGGCAGTCATGTAAATTTTTGTAACATACTAGCTAGTATAAGTTTTGTACTAAGGGCCTCTGCCATTTTGATGGAAAAAATACATGATAATGGGTCTCTTTAACTTAATCCCCTACTTGGTGAAGAAGACCCTATGGGGGATGATTAATCGAATTGAAAAAGAAGACAATTCATTATGCAATTAGTACTCCACTGGTTGAAGTTGACAAGAGGTATATGCAGTATAGAAGTTTCCAAGTCAACTTATCAAAGGCTTTAGACATATCCAATTTGACAGTAGAAAATCCACCAGTGCTTATGTGCTTACTTTATTTGGTGGTGCAATTAGTTGGCTGAGTAAGTGACAGGTTGTGGTTGCTTTGTCCACTACTGAATTAGATTATATCGTAGCTACTCATGCTTGTAAATAATCCATTTGGCTTAAGAGACTGTGTTTAGATATTGGAATAAAACAAGGCGTGGTGATAATTTATTACAATAGTTAGAGTGCGACATGTCTAGCCAAGAACCCGACATTTCATGCTAGGACCAAGCACATTGATGTACAGTATCATTTTGTTAGAGATATGGTCAAAGATGGTAGGGTGAAGCTGGTTAAGTAGAGACTTTGATGAATGTTGTTGATTCTTTAACTAAGCCTGTGAGAATAGAGAAGTTCAGATGGTGTTCAAAGACTATGGGCCTTTCAGCCCCTAGCAATTAAAGAGACAATGTTTACACCCTCACGTTGCTCTTGCAAGGTGTTTGACAAGTGGGAGATTTGTTGGGAAAATATGTCTCAACCTTGCAATTATATATGATTTATTGTTGAGAAGATGTATATATATTTATATATATATATATATATATTTCCTAATTACACCGATAGGTGTATACAATGGGAACAAAGTGCAAAATGTGAGTGTATTAACTTTTTCAAGAAACTTCTAAAATGGTCGACATACATTAAATAATGATATATTGTAAATCTGGACCATTCATTATTAGGTTTTAGATCTAATGGTGGATATTTTGTTGGCCTGTCTTGCCCTAGCATGTAACCCTATTTTATGAGGGCATTGTATTATGGTTGTGGTAGAGAGAAGACGGTAATGTATTCTGAGAGTCTGATAGCGGTCATGTTGTCTCTTGATCATGGTGGTGATACTCCTGTGAGAAGCTTGCTTTGCAAGTATATTGCAATCTTTGTGATTTATTGAATAATATATTGGGCGACTTTTGGAGTGTGGGGTTTTTCTCCCTAAAGGGTTTTCCCCACGTAAATCAATGTGTCATGGTATGCATGATATTTATATTTATTCTTGTTTAAGTTTTTGTAACTATTAAAGATCTATAAAATGTTGCATTATTCTCCTCTCAATATTAGTGTAGGAAGTTGTTCTGCTACCTTAACTTCCTTACAAGAGGAGTATATTGAATTGACACAAAAATTTTGGATGAATGTGGATGTGGCATTGGTGTTCATGGCATGGTTGTTGGAATTGGAAGAAAAGGCGATGGTTCAAAGCATAATGGAATGCTTTATGAGGGCAAAATAGAGAGTAAGTATGTCCTAGATAATAGATTGGGTGGTATTGGGTGGGGGTTTATGACTAGAAGGAGGGTGTTGGTCACGCTTGTATTACAACTACAACTTACCTTTAGTGTCATTCCTCATATGAGGGTCCAACATGAGTACAAACTTGAGGTAGGGACAAGCTACAACCAACATAGGCTTCTTGTTGGATTGGATGAGAGCACATGGAATAAAGAAGGTTGCAAGGATGGTGACAAATGGTGCTCTAGTGAATGGAGAGGATGAGGATGTGTGAAGCAGGGATGGGTTAATTCAATTATTTTGTAATTTTTCTTATATAATTCAAAAAAGAAACATGTGGCTTAGTAGGGGAATTTTGTAGGGGTTGGGATAAGATAGTTAGGTTGTAGACTCACCACAACAGAAAATAGAATGGGACCCCTTGGACTGTACTTCAGGTATGGCTCCCTTAAGCCATTATCATATATCAAAAAAACCAAATGTCTTAAATAATTTTAAATTAAAATAAGATAGATCTTAAATAAACGAAAAATTTCAAGAATGAAATCTTTTGAAATAATATAAATTTCTTTACCTAGATTTTATTTGAAGAGATATTTTTATTTAATTTCAACTCTAATCCTACTTCTAACCCTAACCCTAAGCCTTGATCTATTCATAATTCTAGCAATAACCCTAACTCTAACTATAATTGCAACCCTAACTCTAATTCTCACCCTAAATATAACTCTAATTGTAACCCCAACCAACCCCAACCATGGCTTTAATTCTAATCCTAATTCAAATTGTAACCCTAACCCCACTTCTATTGCAAGCATAACCATAACCCTAATTCTAACCTAACCCTAACCCTAATATTAATCCTAACCATAATTAGAACCCTAATTTTAATCCTAACACTAACCCTAACTCTTATTCTAATTCTAAACCTAACTATAATTTTAACCCCAACATTAAGATTTTTTTTGAATTGTGAGTAAGGGGAACACAAATGTAACCCTAATTTGAAATCAAATTCTAAATTTAACCCTTATTCCAACTCTACCCTAACCCCATTTTTAACCATAATTATAAGTTCAACCCTAAGTCTAACCCTAGTTCTAACCTTAATCATAATTATAATGATTTTAAAATTATAATAATTAGGATTAAAATTAATTAATCACTATAAAACTAGGGCTATAATGAATTATTTTAGTTATAATAACCCTAATTAATAATTTTTTAATAAAAATATTTAAAACAATTATTAATTAAATTTAGGGTTATGTAAGAGAGGGGGACCAACCATGTCAAGGTCCTAGGTCACAGAGAGCCAAGAGCGGAAGGTTTTCCTAACTTACCTCACTCTAAAGGGGTGTTTGAAATGAGGGATGAGAATGATGAGGACTATAAAGTACTTCAATCACCCTTCAGACCTGAACTTTAGTTTGGGCTAGGCAAGCTGGATTTTTGGAGTCAATATTGTGCCTCAGACAACTCTCTGTCTGAGGATGACAATGCAGTTCTAGGATGTCAGCGTGGTGCACTAGTGTCTCTCAGGCATGCTGGCGTTTGTAGGGCTATAAAACACTAAACACAGTAAAATTGCCAAAAAGATCTACTAACAGCCTAGCTAGTTCAATCTAGATGGTAAAAACAAAATGAGAAAGTATGCAAAGTAGATACCAAAATGATAAAGTAAATAAACAAGAACTAGGGTGACGAAGATAATCTCACAAAAGCACCTGTTCGCTAGCTAGCTCCAAAAAGCATGTTCTACTGCACACAAGAAAGAGGGGAAAATTTGTTGGGGGTGTATAGGGGCTGCCTTAGTCAAACCCCTATTTTGGTGTTTCCACCTCCACGGACAACCAAATAGCAACGATAGAGGAATGTATGATAAAGAAGTAAAGAAAGAAGGAATGCAAATAACACTACAAAATAGTAAAGAGATACTCAACCAAATCACAAAGGAGAGGAGTAAAACATTACCACCTCCACCAAGAGCTCACTAGCCAATGGAGGAGAAAAGAGGACTTGAACAATCACCACAACCTTGATCGTGATGAAGAGAGGTTTCACAAAACCTCAAGCCCACACTGCAATGGCTTGCTTCACACTTGCTTTACGGAGTTGATAGAGTGTTGTTGCTATTGTAATGGAGTGCTAAAGTGTTGTTGAGAGTGAAGGCTGAGAATGCTTGAGAATGCCAAAGAGATGGAAAAAAGATGCGAAAAAGATGAGTTGAATGAAGAATGGATGAATTTGAAGGAGAAGAGGGAAGAATCAGTTTTTTTTCGGGTTGGTTGGTTGAAGAGGGACATTACAAATCATTCCTAATAGGAAGTGTAACGCCTTTGTCCACTTCAAACGTAGGAATCCATTAGGGACGTAAGTGCACCGTGCAGATGTCTGCACCCCGACAAACATTATTCTACCGACACAACAAACAGATGGCAAGTGGAAGGAAGTCAGCCAGCTAATGTGGAATTTCACCTTCGAATTTGGTTTTCTAAGGTGATGATGTATGAAAGGAGAATTTGCGCAAGGGGTGAAAATTTGCTCCTATACATTTTTCCCCCACTTTAGCGAGCACAGATACTCATGAGTGCTTCGTTAAAGTAGATCAAAGAGTGAATAGGGTTAGAAATTTATACTTGAAAAATCGAGGAAGCAAACTGCAATCTGGTGAGATCAAAAGCATGGGGTAGGCAAAGGACTCCATAGCCCCACAAAACTATGAAGTTGTAGAATGAAAGTGTCTTACAAGCCCCAAACCTACAAGGAGGTGACCCCCAAGATCTCTCACATGAAGGAAGCCCTGAGAAGTAAGCACCTCACAGGCCTGTAGACCTGCAAGGAAAGTGTCCTTTAAGATCTCTCACATCAAGGAAACCCCATAAAAAGTGCCTTATAGGCCTACAGACTTGCAAGGAAGGTGTCCTCCAAGATCTCTCACATGAAGGAAACCCAAAAAAAGTTCCCTGTAGGCCCACAGACCTATAGGGAAGGTGTCCTCCAAGATCTCTCACATGAAGGAAACCCTAGAAAAAGCACCCTACAGGGTCGCATACTTGCAGGAGAGTGACCCCCAAGATCTCTCACATAGAGGAAGCTCAAAAGAAGTGCCCTACAGGCCCACAAACCTATAGGGAGGTATCCCCCACGATCTCACATGGAAGAAACCCAAGGAAGGGAGACTCTGCAGAGTCAAAAAGCGGCTTTATAGGCACACCAAAAAAGTGACATGTTTACCTATAGATAGAACATGTCTGAAAGCGGCCATGCAGGGAAGTAAGCGAACAATCACATAGACCATCGATAGATTGGGAAAATTTTAAAGGGGTCCCTCGAGAACCTAGCGTGAAGAAAGGGGTCCACTCAAAGGATGCGTTGTTTGAAAGTGTGGAAGAGATGTTTTTTCTCAAATCGATTCAACACCAAAGAATCCTTTCGAAAGATGTTCACTTCATCAAGGAATTTGAAAGGAAGAAAATTCCCCCTTGCAAGGGGAAGGTCAAAGTTGCTCCCTCCTCGAAGGGATGGTCTCTAGTTCTTTCTTTGCAAACCCATGATGAAGGAAACACTTTCTGTTAGGGTTTCAAGGCGAGAATGTAATTTTTTGAAAAAGTTTACAAAGATTCTCGAGAAAAGATTTGTTGGCAACATATACATTTTCTGAAAATCAAAGTGTCATAGAAATGGCATTGTCACACATGAAAGGGACAACTCAAGTAAAGAAGAGAGAAAGATAAGAAAAAAGTGAAAAAGAAATGAACACCAACAAAGGGCACTGGGGTGATATGATATTTCAGGGTCAAAGCTGCTCATATATATATATATATATATATATATATATATATATATATATATATATATATATATAAGTATAATAATAGTATATAAAATGAACTGTCATCAACCCCATACTATATTAGACCATGTGAAGAATGCACGAGAATAAAAAATAAAAATAAAAAATTGGGTCAACATGGAAGGGAAGCCTAAATGCCCCCAACACTTTGCATCATCCCCAATTCACCGAAAGTCAATCACAAACATGGAAGAATGATGATACAAATATAAGAAGGTTTACCACACAAAAACCACTCCTATATCCAAGCACCAACAAGGGTGACAAGGGTCATCCAGGAACACATAGCATGATCATGGGGGAACACATCACAACACACACACACACATCTAATCTAAAGATAAAGAAGAGGCCTCCCCCTAACACTGATCAACTAGGAGGTTGTCCACTTCCCACTCCAGATCATCATAGGGGGAAGGAGGACAATCTTGCAATGGTGGGATGTTAAGAGGAGGAGCTTCTGACTCTCCTGCAATAAGGGCTAAGGAAGAAGGCCCCGCAAGGTCTCCTCCACTCGGCTCTTGTGGAGTCATGGTCAACGATTTCACAAAAATCGTTGACAAGACTGAAACTTCATCTAGAGAGTTAAACATGCACCTCACTGGAGTGCCATGTTGTACCTCAATGGATGAGGAAAGTTGTGGTTGAGGCTCACCGCTAGGCTCACGAGTGACTCGATAGCGGTGATGAACTCAGGGGAAGCTGAGACTGGTTCCATTACTAAAATAGAAAAAGTCAACGTGGGACCACCTTTTAGAGAAGGTGGGTTCCTCTTACATCCTTCATTGTTGGAAGGACCACCCTCTACCTTCTACTTTGTTTAGGGACGTGAACTCCCCATAGATGAGACAAGAGGTGTGGAGGAAGAGGAGGAGAAAACCATAGCAGATACTACTGAAGTGTTTGAAATATCTACGGGTTTCAAAAAAGGAGGGACATCAACAAGGGCGGCTGCACTAAAGGAGTGATGAACACTTGCACCTTTTTGGGGTCAGGCACATTCATACTCATAGCGGAAGCCAAAAGCAATGCAAAGCTTGGTTGAACAGAAGCAAAGGGGAGGATAGAGGAGGACGCAACAAGAGGCCTTGAGATAGGGGTGGTTGACTCCTCTTCCTTCCTCTGCAAAGCAACCTACTCAGCTGGAGAGCCTTTCCCTGGTGCTTGCGCTTGTGTGCAAGGAAGTTTCTATGACTCTTCGAGTTAGAGACCAGAGGTTGAGAAGGAACATAAGGCTCCTACTTAGCCATGGGAGTTTCCTCCACAACTGTTTCCAATGGAGGACTAGACTCCTAGATGGAAGCAGGAGGAGTGGGTTGAGAAGCCATGGGGGGAGTCGGCTAACACCTCGGCAGCAAGCCTCTTTCTGTTTACTACCTTGGGAGCAGAAGTTGTAGGAGGTCATGGAGGCCAAAACTTAGAAGATTCCCCATGAGGACCTCTTCCTCTACCATACAAGTAGTACCAAGGTCCAAGTGGTTTAGTAGGGAGGTTTGATATCCTGATCTCAGGTCTATGTTAGGGCGGTATCATCAAACTCAGTGGATAAAATCCAGGCATATTCATCCAAAACTCTTCTCTAGAAAGAGGAGGAGGAGAGCCATCAAGAGGATGAGGTAGCTTCTCTTTTCCTTTTTGAGAAGGGGACACAACTGGCTGCTATACCACTGGAAGAGATAATTTTGGCTATCCCTTCTCCCCACTCTTATACTTCACATAGTTTTTGTAAAGTAGGTCCATTCTTAGAGGGAGCGGACCGACCGGGGCGGGCCAAAAGTGGTCTAATGAATATCCCCCATGAGATACTAGAGGATGGTATCCAGTGTCATGCACTACGTGCACAACACCTTCATGGGAGAACTTTAAACATTTGTGAATGATAGAGGTGACTCCATTCATGGAAGCTAGCCAAGGTATGCCTAACTTCATATTGAATAGATCTTACTCCAAGATAACATTAAAGACTGTGTCTACAACCCTAGGTCCTACTAGGACGAACAAAGTTATTGAGCTGTACGGTTTTAGACAAAGACCATCATGCGTATGGATGGTAGATTTTGTTTCTTCGTACTCTTTTCTATGCAATGAATTAAGTCACAACATCTCTTTTATAATGACATTCACTCAACTCATGGGGTCGACTGAGATCCCTATCACAATGTTGCCATTGAGGCGAGCAGGAATGTAGAGGGGAGAGGGCTTGTTGTTTAAGGGTAAATCTTGTGACGTGAATGTCACATCAAGGGATCCAAGCATAGGTTATGTGGTAGGAGTAATTGTGACCATGTTAACATATGCCTCAGGCCAAGTGGTAGAATCAGAGGGATCGATAATCATATTGGCAGAGTGTGACAAAAATGGGTCCGTGTATATTTACAACTCACTATTCGCTTCTGCCATCGATTTGTTCGTATTTTGTTTACTTCCATCAAGACGAATAGTATCGTCTTTGATGTGGTCCTATATCTCATGATGCAGGCACATACAACGTTCAATATCATGTTTGTTGACTCGATGGTATTGATAGAAGGTATTTGGATCATACCAACTAGGGAAAGGTTCTTTAAGAGGCTTAGGGTTCTCCAAATTTATGATCTTATCCTTTAGTAGCTTCTGCGAGATGGAAGAATAAGATTCTGCTAACTTTGTGAACTTTCGATTGCACCTAAGGCCTTTATCAGTCGTGGCAGCTACTACATTCGCAACAACCTTACCTTTTCCAGAGATTGATATGATGGACTTTCCTTCTGAACGGGAGCACGAGGAGGATCCCCCAAACTGAACTACGGTTTGTTGATACTCTCATAATGCAGCACACAAATGCATGAAAGAAAGGTATTTCATAAGGGAAAACTTCTCCTGCCAAGGTCTTTTCAAGATCCCTATGAACACCTTCTGCATGTCAAAATCGGGTAGCAGATATGAGATTTATGAAAAGAGCACTTGGTATCACGCTATAAAATCAATAATCTTTTCATTATCCCCTTGTTTGCATAAGACGAGATCCAAAAAGGTCATCTTCGGTCCGATGTTAGCTTGGAATTGTCGTAGGAATTGATTTACAAGTTGATGAAATGAGAAAATGGAGTTATCGGGTAAGGAACAATACCATTCGAGTGTTGTATCCTTAAGAGATCAGGGAAATAGCTTTGCCATCAATGAATCGTGATGGAATAAATTTGTACATAGGGCATTAAAGGCAGACACGTGTTTTTGGGTCCGCTTTTCTGCCATATTTTTTTAATTTGGGAATCTCCATTCCTTGGGGGAAGGGAGTGTTTAAAATTGCTATCGATAATGGGCTATGTCAGAAAAAGGGTTGAAAGATAGGTTGGGCAGAGGCTTGGGAGAGACTTGGTAGTTGGCTTTGCATCTTACCCATATTCTAAAGAAGAGTGTTCAAAATAGGGTCATTAGAAGACATAGGTCTAGAGGAACCTCCTCCAAAACCACCACCGGAGCCACCTCCAAAACCACCATTGTGACCACCACCGAAAGCATTGCTAGAGCCACCACCACCAGCAGGACCTTCGCTAGAGCCATCCCCGCTTCCAAAGCCACCACCATGGCTTCCACTAGAACGGCCTCCGCTAGCACCACTTCCACCATTGAAGCCACCACCACTCAACCTACCAAAAAATCCACTGCTAGAGGTGATAGGAGTGGTGAAGCTAAACCCTAAGGATACTTTGTTCACCTTGATAGTTTCAGATCTCTCGAAGGTAGAAGGGATGTTGTTCAAGGGAACTACGTCAGACATCTACACAGACGTGGGAGGCATCAACATTCCTAGCTATCTCTCATGATCCTCGAAAGTGGCCCCTTGTACAATGTTAGGGTTGTTTGGAGGAGTAAATGCTTTAGTCAGACTAGAGAGACTATCTAGGAGTTCTATCCTTGTTTGATCTTTTCCAACCATATATTTTATTTTGCTAATAACCCTAGCAGCCCTAGCCATCTTTGGGTCCTTTTCCAAGTGATTCTCCAAGTCACATATCCCTTTGCTAAGGATAAAGATATACTCTGAAGGAATGTGAACAACCTCGTATTCATCTACTGACGAAGGTGTAGGAGATGCAAGAGTGGGGACATGGTCAGTCTCATCGGAGACCCCTACCTCACCCCTCGACAACTTCTCCTATACAACAAGACCAACGATGGATCCAACAAAAAGGCCTATAGAGAAACTAGTAGTGACCTTTGTCCTCTCCATCGTAAGGTGTCATACACTTATCCTAACAATATACTCAGAGGTTGTGGACTGGGTTGTGATGCTCATAAAACTTCAAAACACTCAAGGGAACAATGATCACAAGGTACAAGGGAAAAGCCTCAACACCAACGAATGAGCAGACGTTGGTTCACATCGGGTTCACCAAAACTGTAAGAGAGGGGGACCGACCACATCAAGGCCCTAGGTCATAGAGAGCCAAGAGTGGAAGGCTTCCCTAACTTACCTCACTCTAAAGGGGTGTTTGAAATGAGGGACGAGAATGATGAGGACTATAAAGTACTTCAATCACCCTTCAGACCTGAACTTTAGTTTGGGCTAGGTGAGCTAGATTTTTGGAGTTGGTATTGTGCCTCAGACAACTCTCTGTCTGAGGAGGACAACGCAACGCATTGGTGTCTCTCAGGCACGCTGACATCTGTAGGGCTAGAAAATAGTGAACATAGTAAAACTACCAAAAAAACCTACTGACAGCTTGGCTAGTTCAATCTAGATGGTAAAAATAGAATGAGAAAGTATGCAAAATAGATACTGAAATGATAAAGTAAATAGAAAAGAACTAGGGTGACAAAGATAATCTCACAAAAGTGCATGTTCACTAGCTAGCTCCAAAAAGCACGTTCTCCTATACACAAGAAAGAGAGGAAAATTTGTTGGGGCTGTATAGGGGCCTGCATCAGTCAGACCCCCATTTTGGTGTTTCCACCTCCATGGACAGCCAAATAGCAACGATAGAGGAATATATGATAAATGAGTAAAGAAAGAAGGAATGAAAATAACACTACAAAATAGTAAAGAGCTACTCAACCAAATCACAAAGGAGAGGAGTAAAGCGTTACCACGTCCACCAAGAGCTCACTAGCCAATGGAGGAGAAAATAGGACTTGAACAATCACCATAGCCTCAACCACGATGAAGGGAGGTTTCGCAAAACCTCAAGCCCATGCTACAATGGCTTGCTTCACACTTGCTTTATGGAGTTGATAGAGTGTTGTTGCTGCTATAATGGAGTGCTAAAGTGTTGTTGAGAGTGAAGGATGAGAATGCTTGAGAATGCCAAAGAGATGGAAAAATGATGGCAAAAAGATGAGTTGAATGAAGAATGGATGAATTTGAAGAAGAAGAGGAAATAATCTGTCATTTTTGGGGTTGGTTGGTCGAAGAGGGATGTTACAAATCGTTCCCAATAGGAAGTGTAACACCTTTGTCCACTTTAGACGTAGGAATCCGTCAGGGACGTAAGCATGTCGTGTGGGCGTCCCCAACAAATATTCTTCTATTGACACAACAGATAGATGCCAAGTGGAAGGAAGTCAGCCAGTTGATGTGGAATTTCGCCTTCGAATTTGGTTTTCTAAGGTGAGGATGTACGAAAGGGGAATTTGTGCAAGGGGTGCAAATTCACTCCTATACATGTTATAATATAATTGATTAAACATCAATGGTGGTTTAGTATGATGGTTAAGTTGTTGTGGTGTTGTTCTTACCATCAAAGTTCAAACCCCACTGGGTGTAATTGTTTAATGATTAAATCAGGGATGAGGTCCCTCATTTCTAACCTCATCGATTCATAGCTTTGAGTCAAAAGTGTTTACCCCTTAAAATAATAGTATAATTGATTGAAATAGTCACAACCATGAATTTTTTGCAGCAGTGAATTGCTAGTGGTGATTGAAATAGTCACAACCATGAATTTTTCGTGACGATGAATTGCTAGTGGTGAATTTTCCTTGAGGTGAATTTTTCATGACGGTGAATTTTCCCACAGTGAATTGCAAAAAAATAAATTATGATTTCAAAAAGTATTAAAAATAGAATTTTTTTTAAGAAAATATTATATAAAATTATAAAATTAAATAATAATAGTACGTGTCTTTATGGTAACATAGAATTTATAAAAAATATTAAATTTAAAATAAATTTATTTAAAAAATCAATTCTTATATATTAGTGATATAATTAAAAAATAAATCTAAAGTATTTTTTAGGCAAGTACTAACAATGGTGCCACTAAATGTCATAAGTTACCTTCCAAAGATTTTGTAAATTGCAATGTACATGCTATCCACACTGAAATGAATCTATAGCTCACATGTTCAAATATTTAAGTTTGTCAAGTACTTTTGCACTCCAAGCTCTTGGAAACCCACTAGAAATTTGTGATTTGTGAGAGAAAATGGGAAGGTGGGTTTGTGCTTCAAAAATCACTCCTTGTAGTTTAATGGCAAGTGTAAGTTTTGAAAGTGTGGAGTTTAAATGAATGTACACTACACCAAAAAAACTACTAATGGTTGTCGTACAAAGGTTGTTGCAATAGAAATACACAAAATGACCTCCTTGGTCTTGGAAGTTGCATCAAGTAAAAAATTTGAGCTATATTAAAAGTGCCCTAGATGTTTTATTATTTTAAAATATACTATTAGTATTTTTAATTTGGACTAACATGAAGGCTGTAAAAATAGATAAAATCTTCCAACTAATCGCAAGTCTATAATTTTTTTCAATTATTTTTTGTTAAAAGTTTTGAATGTTGACTTTTGAAAAGATAAATATTTATTTTAATTTGAAAAATCCTAACATTTAATTGGCTAACAAGAACAAATAATAATATACTAATTAAACAATTTTCATTGCATATTCTTGCTAAAGGCAAGTACTAAAAATGAAAGAGGTGTATAATTTTATTTTTAACTTAATTAGATTATTCAATTATTATTATTAATTAGTAGTGTTTGTAAGTCATTTTCTTTTTTTTTGTCATAGTGTAATATATAGACTATTCTTTATACATGTATATTATTGGTATGTGAGATGGGGTATATGCGAAGATTGCAAGATCATATATCATTGATATATTTATGAATGTGATTCTGTGGCAATCAATATTTATCAATGTGGGCAATTCTTTTAATCATCAGTCTTTATTATATTTATAGATTGTCAAGTGTTAGGTAGGTGACATTTACCTTGCAAACCTATATCATTTTTATGTCTTCATGTTTCTTGGAAAGTGTCCTAGGGGACATGAGAGAAATTCATTTAATATTAGGATATTATAATAATATTTTCAAGAGGAAATTTAATGTTGGTGTTCATTAGTGTTCCATATGGAAGTTGAATAGTCATACGACCATCTTGAAGTGGAAAAAGATGAAGAGGTTATGGGTTAGGCACCCATGTTGGAGCCTTGTGCACATTAATTAATTTATTATCATGACTCTTGGTGTTCCAAGGAAGGGGTGTGGGTTTTTTCAAGTGGTTTTGGTACCTCTTGTTTTGGTTTACCATTGTAGTTTTGCCTCCCACAAGTTCTGTAAATTGAAGCCATGAGGTGGTAGTTTCATCGTGTGTATTTTGCAAGTGTATGGAAGCATCTCGGTTGTAAGAAATCAACAAGAAAGTATATTGTGGTGTATCTCTCTTGTGAATATAATTAAACATGCTTTTCCTCTTTTCTCATTTCTGGAGGGGTTTCTCCATATAAATTTGGTGTCATATTTGTTTGTTGATTTTTCTATTATGGTGAATGTGCAATCACATACATATAATCTGATTTGGTAATCTTATTTTCAGATTTGAATACACGTATATAAGTTAATATTTCAGCTTAGTTCTAGCTTGTTTTCAACATCAAGGCCTATGTCATTTTTAAGGGAAGTTGACATTTCCCACTAGTGATTTTTTAGTGGCAAATCTTTGCCAATTAGCAAATAGTTCATATTGGCCAATTTGACTTTGGAAAATATAATGGCAAGTTTTAGGGGCCCAAATTGCCTATATTTTATAATTTATCGATCAAGTGCATGTTAAATTGCTACAATTTATTTATGAGTCATTTACAAGTAATATTTTTTCCACTATAAACTATCTATTTATAATGAGGAATCACCCAGAATTTCAAAGGCATGTTTAAAGTTAATGAAATATTTAGCAATAACATAAAAAAATTACCATTTTTTAGGACCAATTACTCTAATACCATTATAATTTCATCCTAATTGTAAGGCCATAATTGCCTTGAAATTACAAAATATATTTTGGATCATGATCTAAATCACCCTATTTATATGGACCATTTTACCTCATGTGAGATTCACCAAATTTTTACTCTAATATTTTTCAATCACACAAGATTCACCAAATGTGAATTTATATAATGTAATAAAAATTTTGAATTAATATTTTACACATTTTACTATCCTCTCAATTTGTATTGGTTAATTATTGAATCTTTACATCCTTTAGAGAATTTTATTTTGGAATCCATTCTTTTATGTCTTCTATGTCCAATTCCTACTTGCTACCATGAATTATATTTGTAGTGAGTCATACACAACTATAGGCATTAGTGAGTCAATGAAAGGCATGTGATAATTTCTCTATTATTTTATAATATAAGTGTTGAATAAACAAGACAACTAAGAGGGGGTGAATCAGTTGTGTAACTAAGGACTATTTTTAGGTTTGATTAAAGGTTAGCAAATCAATATAAATCACAAAGCAATTGCAAAATACAATGGAAGTAAAAAGAACAATTATACCTGTTAATTGCCGAAACCTCCATGATTCACTTTTGTAACACCTTCTAGCTTGTTGGCTGATGTGTTGCCCTCATATTCGACGTGCGAGCAATCTGAAAATATTAGTCTAAGTCCTACACCAAGCTTTGAAGGATTTGAGAAAATGTCTATGCCTATGACTATGATTGAAAATGTCTAAAATGTCTATGTCTAAATATCTCAAAACTAAATGAAATATGACATTAAATGCAAAAATCTAAGTATGCTAGTGCTTCAGCATGTAATGTGTCCGTGTAATCCAAAAAATGAGAGGAAAATGGCATTTTATAGAAAATGCCATTTTGAATGGACGGATGAGATTGACTTCTGACCAAGACCTAAAATCAGAGGCTCAAATTAAATTTGATAATCCCTAATTAGGGTTAGGGAAAAGTCATTAATCGAGCAGTCAAGATGCCATCTAAAAAGATCAAATCGGCAGTGGAGAATAAATGAGGAAATTAATTCAAAAATAAAGATTTTTGAAAATGAAGAAGATAAAGACCAGATTGAAGATCAGTTTTGGAAAGATCAAGAATCTGCTCGATTACTTGATTTCTAGAGGAAAGTTACCAATTTGGAATTAAATTAATTCCAAATGTGAATTTTGTGAAATAATAAATAATCAATTTTCAGATTATTTACTAAAATGAGCTGATAGTTAAGAATGCGATGACATTTTAAATAATTTAATTTATTTAAAATGAGAGGAATATCAAATTTGGCAATTAAATAATTAAATTTAATTATTTAATTTAGCAGATAAGACTAATAATTAAATAAATTACTTAATTCATTTAATTATACAGTTAGTGAGTGGGGGCCCTAGCTCGGTTGGCTAAGTATTTCCTGTTGCAGGAGGCTGGTCATGAGTTCTAGTCTCCCCAGTCCCATGGTACCAGAGGGCGTGTCGCGCCAGTGCTTCGGTCACGTTAAAAAGTTTACCAGTGCGCTGTAGTTTATAGGGGGCCGTGCTATACAAACCCGATTTCATGGCCAAAAAAAATAAAATAAAAATATGACAATTAGTGACATACTAAATAAATAAAAAAAACTTATTTATTTAATAATCAGGAAGAAATGTGAAGAAGGGTGATTAAATAAATTAAGAAATTTATTTAATTAAGGGAAGACTTAGATAATTAATGATGTATTTAATAAATAAATAAATTTATTTATTTAATAATCATGAAGAATAAAAGGTCATGAATTAATTAAATAATTATGAATTATTTAATCAATAGTCGAATGTGGACCAAGGACATAATTAAATGTCATAATTATGCTAGGACGAAAGGTGGTAAAATAGTGCTCGCAGGCCTAGGTCATTTTTAGGTGTCTACATTTTGCCCCTCTTTGTCATAATGTCGCTTGTCGCGTTGTGACAAAGAAAATAAGTCAAAAATATGCCCTAGTGCAAAATAAGATGAAGAAGAATGACGAGGAGGGTCACGGTATGCCCCCTCGAGAGGATAGACAGGTTCCAAGAACATGGGTGTGCTCTCGAAATTGATGAGAAGACTTAGAATATGAAGAGACAAAGGAATATTAGTGCAAAAAATATGGATGATGATATGGATGCAATGCCTATATAAGATGGGTGAGAGAAGATGACAAGACTAAAGAAGATGCATGTTAGTTCCTAGACCAAATCCTTCAAAACATTACCATAGGAATTTAATATTTATTTCTCTTAATCATCATTGGGTGGTAAAAATGGCACAAATGGACAACAAACACCATGATATGACATAGACCAAGGTGTGCAAGGTCATCCACTTGAAAAATAGACAGTCACAGATAATGAATGTTCTAACTCATACTAAGGGTCATGTTGCCCCAGTCTTTTTTTCGAGACAATCCATAGACAACAGTCAAAGAAAATAAAATAAGCCAGGAGACGTCATCGCACCTCCAAATCCTTCGTGGGACATCCTCAAGGTAGCTAGTAACATGACCACAAAGAAAAAGACAGTAAAAAGATAAGACAAAAATAGACAAAATAGTCAAAATATAAGACAAGATAGACCAGAAAAATTAACAGTCATTTAATTTTGTTTGCCAAAGATTGAATTCTTGCCAATTTGATAGTTTTGACAGTCGAAGAGCTTTGTCAATTTGACAGTGTTGACAGTTTGACGGGGCCTATTGTCAAGAAGGACACATCCTGAAAAGGCAAAGGAATTTTGACAGGTCTAACTCCAAGAAGGATACATCTTGAAGAGGACCAAAGAGTGACGAGATTGACATTGTTTTGATTAATATGTTTTGGCAAGTTGACTGATGTTAACTATAGGATTAATTGGACTGTGTTGTCGATTTTGACCAATTTTGACATTGACATTTCAAATGACTATCTTGTGTACGATTGTGATAAATTCCATGATTTTATTTGGACCAACCTAAAAGGATTGACCTAATGTCTCGGGACTCATTGATTGATGGCCTTGCTTACGTAGCAAATGCTAGAGACAACATAGTTCGACAATGACATGGATTGACTGACATGACTGACTTTGACTCCATTTTTAGGATTTTGACATTGATTTGGATGTTTTTGTGTTTTTCTTCGGACATTTTATGATTTTTAGGTCTTTCTTGAGGACATTTTATGATGTTTTGGTCTTTCTTGAGGACATTTTATGATGTTTTTGTCTTTTTGGGACATTTTATGATGTTTTTGTCTTTTTGTCATTTTCTAATTTTTGGATTTTGACATTAGAGGATCATAGAAAAGTAGCTGATTGATACCTACATGATAATCGAGACCGACATGATTGTACCCTAGTCAAGATAGATAATACCAATTGGCGAGAATTGATGACAACATTGTTGTTTAGCGTAGGAAGGGACATCGAAACAAGCGTGAGGATGTGTATTTCTAAAAGTATGGAGGTTTACAGTCGGGCCAGGAACGCAGTCAAGTAAATTTTTGGATAATGTGCTTGTATGGATTATACTCATTGCATTTGGAATGACTTAGTTAGGACTAGATGGGATGATGATTATCCTTAGACCATTTGACAAGGGAAAGCCAAGATAGGTGACATGCATGAAAGGATAGGGGGTGACCTTGGTAAAAGACAAGAGACATGATACTAATGGAATTGTTATATGATTTTCAAGGACTATATTAAGTATAAGGAACAATAAGACTCTGATTTAAAATTTTCAACTGACAACTAACTTTTAGCTGAACTGCAACTAACTTGTTTTCGAAACTAGGGTTTCCAAATTGATCCAACTAACTCAAACATGCAATTATCTTTTTAATTTTCAATTTCAGCTCACATGAATCCTTCAACAGTTTTCCGCCAATTGTTCATGGCAGATCAATAACTAAATAACTGCCAAACTAGGGTTTCAATTGCAGCTAGACGGAAAAAAAAATTCATTTCAGATGTCAATACATTATACACTTCATCAACTGACTTTTAATTTCATTTTCAGCTGAAAAGAAACTATTAACTATAAACATCTAACAGGAAATTGCAAAAGAATAATAATTACTTTTCTTTGCTTCCAGAAGATAACGAATAATTACTACAGCTGTGAAACAATATAACAGCTGAATAAATTCAAGTAACTATCTCACTAAGTATCTGAGAATCTTACAATGTTCATTAACATAAAGAATAGCATTCAAGGCATAGATGAAATAGAAATTCAATTACCATTGCATGTACCTAGATTTACGAGAGAGGAAGAAATCCATTTGACATCATCTCCATACTATCATACTTGGAAATCTTTATCGAGGGAAAGAGAATTATCATCAGGGGCTTTACCGCCCAACCAAGACCTACTGGTCTCCCGAGTTTCTTCAAATGAAGAACCCACCCTTCACGAGGGTAATCATCATGGATCAATTTATCATCATGCCTCTCAGCCTGGTGTCAAGGACCTATACCGCCTGATCGACCTAACTAAGGGTACCTCCCAACTAGAAAGGCCACTCTAATCAGTGGTATATCCGATACTTGATAGCTGACAGATGCTGAATCTAGCATCGTACCTTGGCCAAGGATTTTAATATTGCTGGCACTCCTGTGCCGATATCTCTGGCACTCCTGTGCCATCAGCACTCTCACCCTTGCTCGACATGATAATACTTAGATCAAGTCAAATTTTACACTAGCAAGTTTGATTATCTTTTCTTCTTAGTTTGAGGTTAAATCTTCACCATAGGGTTAATTATTGCATAGCCATGAACTCAATTCTTCCTTCTTAAACCAAAGTTCAACATTATATTAAGTATAATAAGAGAAACTTGGCTCATTGTCAAATCTTTTCTTTATACACAGTCGGTTAACTTAACTCCTTAAGATAAGAGAAGAGACTTGACCCTTTAAAAGGATTCATCAGGATAATGGTCTCCATATGAAAAAGAGAGACACAGATTAAAATCAGAATTTCAATACAAAGGAAGAAAGCCACAGCTAGATCATTAGCCGAAAAGACCCAGAGAGAAGATGCATTTCGATGTCACCAGTTCAAATCAGTTTGATGACAAAAGAGGGACCCAAAGCAGGGCAACAAATACACAAGATTAAACAAGAGAGTTCATCCAACGAGCATGTTGGAATTAAAAGTAAGCAAGAATCAATCTTGAAATTCATCAAGACTTATTGTACCCCAATTAACTTGTCTGCGGTTGACTAACAACCAAGTCATATTCACAAAACAACATTGGAGAATGTCGCGGCAATCTTGCAACATAAGTTTCCTTTTAGGTGTAGTTATTTCAGAATTCCATAGATGAGAAAAGGTTATATCTTAACCACAAGATTTATACTTCTAAGAGGAGACAAAATCGTTACTGAGGATTTTTTTTAATATTAAGATTTTGTACAATTTCAAAAGGACTCGAGTGAGCAAAGAGTATACACTAGACCAACTTCTAGGTTAAGAGAAGACAGGAAGATTATTCAGCTTAATCGAACAGAGCAATTGTTTTCAAGTAATTTTCAACAGTTCAAGCCGAATTCAAGTTCAAAAACATATCAAAGACAGAGATAATTATTCGATTGCAGGAATAGAATAAGGTTCGGGTTCACTTTTAGAAAGATCCTTCTTCAGACCAACCACTGTTGGTTTTAATGACCCGTTTTCTTTTATCTTTAGAAGGATGAGAAAGATTATTGAATCTATTTTTCTTTACAAAGGTAGTTCGATAGAGATGAATTCATCATTGCATCACATTGAAAAATAAATACGCATTACTTGCCTGAGAAAGAAGATTCAAAAATTGATAAACCAAACTCTTCCTCTGCAGAGTATGTCACGCCACTAAGCCACTGAATCTTTCAGACAAGAGGGACGGAGATGCGAGCTCCGGTTCTCGAAATCACCACCTCTCGGAAGTTTGTAATACGTATTATTAATTGGACTTAGCCACGTGCAGGCTTCAATAGAGAGCTAACAAGAATGAATTGATGGCAACACCAACCGAATGGAGAAGGGACTGAAGAATGTAGTGAACACATAGCTAGAAGATGCAGCTACGACGATGACTTAGCCTTGAACCACAAATTCCTCTTTTGCCCGACATCAAAATTACACCCGTCTATATTTGTCTTTAAGGAAAGTTAACCCAAGGCAAAATCACGGGGGACTCTCTACAAACATGAGAAAAATTCAATTCGTTGCCAATCCAAATTTTGTCTTCCATAGAAGAATCATTGAGAGTGTACATGGAAGAGATGACAAGGTTTGTGCGCCATAGAAATGAAACCCAAACTAAATGAATATTCGACTCAGGAAAGTGTGATTTTTAATTTTCACCATGAAAGCTAAAGTGTTTTGAAGAAGATCAACCAGAGCCGAATGGAAGCCAAAAGAAGAGGTAGCCGAAGAAAAGAAAAATCTCCAGTTTTAAATGCAAATACCCCTAGAATTTCCGTTTCAAGACTTTAGGAATTCCCCGAGACTTCTTGGCTTCCAACTGGGCCGTTACAACTAGAGCTCGAAAGAGAGATGACGATAAGGATTCCCTTCAAAACTCCAACGACTCTTTTTAATTTACTTTTCGATTTAAGGCCTTTATATTAATTTCATAATTGATCGGTAGTCTTAGATTTATATCCATCTTTATTAATTTATTATTAAATTGCCATTGCAAAAATATATTAAACAAGAATTATTTCGCTCAACTCCAAATGGAGATTTTAATTAATAAGTTGAATTAACTTATTTAGCAATAATTATTTTATTAAATTACTGATGGCCAAGGTCATGACGTCGACCCGCTTGTCTTGCACTGACTCAAGATTTGATGATAAAATTGATCCATTGTTAATCATATCCTCTCCCTGATGATATTCCCCTTTCTCTCGTGGCGTCAACAATCCTGCATCCACTGACGAGGATTGTGGTTAGATCGTTCTCAACGTTTATAAATATATTTCCATATATATAAATATAATCTCATTATCACATTCAACTTCTCATGAACAATAATTCACTGGCAAAATTAAAAGTTCGTTAACATTATAGTTACGATAAAAGATCAACTATTCATTCCCAATGTCATAATCACATGAAAGTAGTTATTTGCACCTAACATTGCATTTGAAATACATAACCAAACATAGTCTCAATGTAAGGGATGTGACAATGTCTATATAAGGACAATAAGACTATGATGGTCAATGACATGATGTTTCGTGAATTGTGTATGACCGAAGGATAGACATGTCAAGATTTTCCCAAAGCATGATTTATGTGTGCTAGTTTTATGTCAAGACCAAGGTAGGTGGGAAAAATGCACGGAAATGATAGGGCTTAGATGGACGTAAATGTCATGAGGAAGGCATGGGAAATGAGACAACTTGCCCCCAAGTGTAAGAGTCTACATAGACGATTTATTTTACACATGATGCCTGTTTTGCCAGGTTTTCATCATGGTACTTATCCAGGGCGCCTGCTTGCCAGGTTTTCACCATTAGATGAAATTTTTCTCTTTACTATTTTCTTGAATTTTGATTTTTGGTGTCACCAAGACGCTCGCTTGCCGTGTTTTCATCGTAAGGACAATTTTTATCATTTATCATTTTTTGTATTTTGATTTTGTGGATAGCCCGATGCTTTAGATAACCATTGACTATTCTAAATCCATCGGGACGGCGTTTATGTAGAGATTGGTGTCATGATATGCCAATAATTACCTTGATGAAGTAGTTTCCTTGTCAGGATCATAACGCTTGCATACAATTGATTGATGTCATTGTGATCCTTGTTGATACTAGAGTTGGCTTTTTTAGAATACACACATTGTGATAGAGTGCCATGAGAGTCCTTACAATAAAGAGTTGGTGCCAAGATGCGATGGATTTGTAACATGCGATTTTTGGACTTTAGGCGATTATGACGGATGATGGTAGATGTGGGAGAATTGTTTGGACATTTAGATGAATCACTTTTTATTTTCCAAACTTGGTATGGTGGATCTAATCGATTTTGGAGGGATGGCGTTTGGAACCAACACCTTTAGATTCCTTGCTTGGTGACCATTTTGAAGGAGGTGGAAATTTGTTGTATGTGGGAGTCCTCTTGTCTTGTGGCTCCACATTGTAATTAACTTTTCCTTTTGACATATTTTCTTTGCTTGATCCACTTTTTTTTGGGATCCATTTTAATTTCCTTTGTCCACTTGTCTTTTTGTTTGATTCAATGGCCTTTGACATTTGATTTTGATCTTTTGACTTGTAAGAGTTTTTTTTTTGTTGGTTCCAAAGGGAAGGTTTATTTATGATGGAATGACGGTTCATGGTGTGGGTGGAGGGGGTGTAGGCGGCAATCTTATGACAAAGATTTCTCATGGAATCCAATTTGACGTTTGTATCTAACAAAGTTGCCCCCAGTATCGAGGAGGTACCACTAACATCATTTGATTTACTAACTAAGGAATAGCCAAGACCTTGATGTCTGTAATTTTCCTGAAGCTGTATTGGTTCCAGAATGCCTTGCTTGTGTATGCCTAGTCCTTTGCTTTGATATTGCATGCTTTGATAGATTCTATTTGCAATGGGGTATTTGTTGTTTTGAAAGCAAGATGCTAACCCATCATTAGGTATGTGGATACTGTCACTTGTAATATTTTCGTCTGCAAGAAAGCTTGTTCTTAGCTTCATTGTCATGTTGGACATATTCCTAACCGATATCTTTATCCTGATGATGGTTCACTGAGTGTGATCTGAAATGTTGATGAAAAAAGACTCCACACAATCAAATCCAGAAGCATTTAGATTAAATTCATATGGATTGTGGAAATCTAATTACATTGATATCTTTAGTCTGATCGTGTGACATGTCAGGTTAGATGATTCTGTTGGTGCTTCCAAGGCAATGTCGAAGCCATCATTATGTTTAGTGTCATAGAGTCCAATGATTTTAGCTATAACTTGATCATATGCAAGCATGTCCCTAGTGGAAGATTCTTGTCTTGGAGGAATATCGTCTATGTGTCCCATGGAGGCAAGTGTCTCATCGTGGGAAGTGTCAATAGTCGAGGCCTTTATAAGGTCGGCAAGTGTTTGATCATGAATGGAAGTAAAGGTCAAGGAGTGGATTGTTTTGGACTTCTTGGTCAATGGTAGGGTCTTGGTTGAAGATGGGGCTGTCATGGGTTTGGACTTCTTGGTCAATGATGGGGCCTTGGTCAAAGATGGATTTGTCATAGATGTTACAGTTGGAAATAGAGTCGTTGTCAAGGAGAGGTGTGTTTTGGATGTCATGATTGTCTTGAAGGACTTCATGGATCGACTAAAAGATAAGGTCATGGGATGAACTACCTTGTTCTTGACATGAGGGTGACAGTATAAGGTCATGCTTTGGGCTTTCATTTTGACATGTATCCTCAAGTTTATTAAATGGAATTTGACTTTGAGTAATGACATAATTTTCATGACTAGATGTGGCTTGTGAGGGGGTGATTTGAAAATGATTAGGAGAAGATGTGGGGACTTGGACGAGACTAGTATGTGAAGGGCTAGGATAGGACATGGGTACTTGGACTGGATTGGTATGGGAAGGACTAGGGACTTGAACTGGACTAATTGGTGATGACATAGGATATGACATGGAGACTTCGACTGTATTAGTTGGTAATGACATAGGATATGACATAGGGACCTGGACTAGATTGGAGTAAGGTTGACTAAAATGGGACATGGAGACTTGGGCCAGATTGATATAGTATGATGTGGGGACGTGACATGAGTTGGTAGATAGTTGATAAGGCATGTAGAATTGGACGAGATTGATAGGTGAAGGACTAACATATGACGTGGAGACTTGGTATGGACTAGTGGATAGTTGGTTTCCCTTGTCAAAGTTAGGGTAAGGGTGATAACTGGACATGTGTTATGAATTAATGGCAGGATTTGTGTTAAGTGACTGTTGATGGTGAGGGTAGACGGATGGAGGTGGAAAAGTATTTATGTCAAAGCCTCGTGGTAACTTAGCCCCTTGGTCCAAAAGCATGGCTAGATACCTTTGAGGGTCGCGTAAGACTGAGTTTTCTACGAAGGAAACTATATCAGGATTTTGCGTTGTAGCTTCTAAGTCTTCTGCATATACTCGTCCATTTTGGTCTCTTTGTATGAATGGTTCAGAAGGGTTTCATGATGAAGATGGCATGTTCATGGAAGATTGAATGTTCATGTTGTGAAATGGGTTAGAAAAAGTCCAATGTTGGTTTGTGTCATAAGTGTTATTATCAATGTTGGGATTGAAATTTTGTCCAATGTAACTAAGGGTTATTTTTAGTTTTGATTAAAGGTTAGCAAATCAATATAAATCACAAAGCAATTACAAAATACAATGGAAGTAAAAAGAACAATTATACCTGTTAATTGCCGAGACCTCCACGATTCACTTTTGTAACACCTTCTAGCTTGCTGGTTGATGTGTTGCCCTTAGATTCGAAGTGCGAGCAATCTGAAAATACTAGTCTAAGTCCTACACCAAGCTTTGAAGGATTTGAGAAAATGTCTATGCCTATGACTATGATTGAAAATGTCTAAAATGTCTGTCTAAATATCTCAAAACTAAATGAAATATGACATTAAATGCAACAATCTAAGTATGCTTGTGCTTCAACATGTAATGTGTCTGTGGAATCCAAAAAATGAGAGGAAAATGGTATTTTATAGAAAATGCCATTTTGAATGGACGGATGAGATTGACTTTTAACCAAGACCTAAAATCAGAGGCTCAGATTAAATTTGATAATCCCTAATCAAGGTTAGGGAAAAGTCATTAATCGAGTGGTCAAGATGCCATCTAAGAAGATCGAATTGGCAGTGGAGAACAAATGAGGAAATTAATTCAAAAATAAAGATTTTTGAAAATGAAGAAGATAAAGACCGGACTGATGATCAGTTTTGGAAAGATCAAGAATCTGCCTGATTACTTGATTTCTAGAGGAAAGTTACCAATTTGGAATTAAATTAATTCCAAATGTGAATTTTGTGAAATAATAAATAATCAATTTTCAGATTATTTACCAAAATGAGCTGATAGTTAAGAATGCGATGACATTTTAAATAATTTAATTTATTTAAAATGAGAGGAATATTAATTTTGACAATTAAATAATTAAATTTAATTATTTAATTTTAGCATATAAGACTAATAATTAAATAAATTACTTAATTCATTTAATTATGACAGTTAGTGACATACTAAATAAATAAATAAAAACTTATTTATTTAATAATCGGAAGAAATGACTGAAGAAGGGTGATTAAATAAATTAAGAAATTTATTTAATTAAGGGAAGACTTAGACAATTAATGACGTATATAATAAATAAATGAAATTTATTTATTTAATAATCATGAAGAATAAAAGGTCATGAATTAATTAAATAATTATGAATTATTTAATCAATAGTCGAATGTGGACCAAGGACATAATTAAATTTCATGATTATGCTAGGACGAAAGGTGGCAAAATAGTGCTCACAGGCCTAGGTCATTTTTAGGTGTCTACAAGTTGTACCAAATTAAAACACAAAAACCCTCAATGAGAATTATATCTATATGCATTCATTAAACCCTTATTCTATTATGATGTATGAACATGAAATGCAAATAACAAAAATTGAAACAACACCATACACATGAGACACCAAATTTATGTGGAAAACCCAATGAGGGAAAACCATGGTGAGCATTAGCTGACAATATAAGTAATTACAAAACCGGTACAAAAGGGCTCACTGCCAAAATAAGACACGCTATCCAAAGAGGCTCACAACCAAAGCTCACTATTTATAAATGAAAAGAAGATAGAAGAGAAATGTTACACAAAGAACACTATCTCAATGCAACAAAGATTCCACCACAATTTCTCACACACACACTCTTATAGTCTTGCTTGAAAGATTAAGGACACCTTCAACTCACCACCTTAGGAAATCCTACACTTAAAATTCACACTGCCCTCCTCAAATTCACATCACTTGCATCATCCACACTAGTCTCACATCTATCTTCACCTTCTTCATCAACTTGACTTACATTTATACCATCTTCAACCTTGAAACCCTTCCAAGGTCGGCTAAACATGTTTTACACTTACAATTTCAAATTAGGTCAGCACCTAAACATTCCCGCAGTGGATAGGAATGAAGGTGACCTATAAAAATCCTTAGCTAGGACCTAGATATGCCCTAACACACCTCAACATGATTCCACCAGCTTTGTATATAATGTTGACACCAAGTCGGCTATTCCCATGCAAACACAATGAAACATTAAGTATGTACACTTCCTTAATTCAATCTAAAACTCCCAAACAACATAATTCACTTGAACATGATCTATAACAATCCTCGAATCACCTGAGATTCAAAAAATACTTCAACCAAATTCACAACACAGAAATACTTCAACCTAGAACATCCGGTCAACCTTATACATATACTGACGAATGGAAATCACACTATACTACACTAAATCAAGAGAAACCTTAAATTATGAAAGATACAAACATTATAAGTAACTTCCCAAATTTGCACAACCTGAATCCAAACTGCAGAGAAACGTGAAGAAAATACATTTCTCCTAGGCCACAGGAAACATCACTAAAAAACTGGTTCACACATTGGTGAAAATATCTATTTGTACAATGATCTAGAAACCTAAAATTTGAATGTAGCAACCTATAACAACCTTGAAAAACATATCAGATCCACACAGGCATAGCCCCAACACAAAATAAATGTGGAGCACAATACCATAGCACATTCTAAAACTCACACAACACTATTTTCTCTGTTTATCAAATTTTCTCAAAAGAACTTGGAAACCAAGTACCAGAGACATCACCTCAACACCTTACAATATTCCAACATATCTCCAGACACTGCAACACAAAGATAGCTCCATGTACTCACAACACTTCCTCGAGGTCTCAACTATACATGTACAACCTGCAACAACCTATTTTTCCCTTTTTCACAATTTTCTCAATATCCTCAACACATAGTTGACATTAATGACAACGCCACCCTGTAGACATGCCTGTTGCCATCTATGAACCAGTGATCTTAACCTACTCTAAAAGATTCAAAACAAGGTACAAAAAGAAAGGAAAAGAACACTAACACCTCACAATTAGCCTAGTTGAATTCAAAATAAAATAAAGATGAAAAGAGGAGATTTTACCTTGTCTTGAATTGATATTTGGTTGGCCTTTGATAGTTGATTATGTGTGCTCCTTTGATGGAAATATGTGATAAAATTGGATTCAAAATGCTCTTGATGAAATGTAGATTGAAATGAGGTATGTGGGTATGTGAGAAGATGAATGCAATGGATGTAGAGAAAGCTTGAAGATGAGCAACACTGGTGGATGGAGGTCTTGAGAGAGGATGAGAGTACGAGAGCTTGAAAATTGGTTGAATGTTGAATGGGTTGTGTTGTGAATGCATAATATTGAGAATGAAAGACAAATCCTTCATTTTATGGAGAGAAAACCTAGGGAAATGGATGGTTGAGATCTTGCCACCATGGGCAAGATGGAGGGTTGAGATCTTGCCACCATGGGAAAGATGGATAAGGAAACATGAGGTGGAAGGTGACATATGATGGAAAGGTACTTGTAAGTACCTTGGAATAAGGGTGATATGACCTCTCAATGATCACATGGGGAAGAGGAGAATATTGAAAAGATAAAAGTGAATTTAAAATTCACATGATTGGGGATATCCTAGGGATAAGACAAGGTTCCAAAAAGAGAGGTGAGAAGTACCTTGGATAAAACAAGGTCCTTAAAAAGGTAAGTATCTACCCACATGTAAGTGACGTGACAAGTCAAAGGTTCTAGAAGACTTTGACACCTGTGAGTGATGTGACAAGTCAAAAGGCTCTAGAATTTTCATGGGAATAAGAGAGTCTTGGAAGGATAAATGTGAATTAAAAATTCACATGGGGAAGAGAGGAGTCTTGGATGAATAAAAAGGAATTAAAAATTCCTTGGGGGATGGGGAGAGTTGACCATGATGCTAATTGGATTAGCTAATTAGTAATTAGAAGATAATTAGTGGTTAAGGAATATTAGAAGCCAACTTGCAAAAGTTGGAGGATGTGACACATCCTAATCATGGATTAGACATGTGCACATATCTAATGATGAGATTAAGAGGTTGATTAGGATTAAGGAAAAGTGATGGAGGATGTGACATGTGAGGAATTAAATAAATGTATTATTTATTTAATTCATTGAGGAGAAGGGGGATAAAAGGGTAAAGTATTTAATTATTTAATTAGACACCTTAGGGTTTTAGAAGAATTAAGGGATATTAATTAAGTAATAGCAATATTACTTAATTAATGCAAAGAAAAGGACGTTTATACGAAAAGGGAAAAATTTGGACAAATGTGAGTGTCCAAATTTAGGTGTCTACACCATCAATGATATCACCTTCATACTTGCAACAATCTCCCCTTTGTCATTAATGGAAACACATGATGTGAAAAACCATCAAAGACAAGACAACCTGTACAACATTCCTGAACACTCTCTCCCTCTTACAACATGCTTCTATTTTCTTTGATAACCTTGCACTTTTCTCATGATTCTCCCTCTCTCCCCTTTGTTTATGTCTTTTTCACATGATTCTCTCTCTCCCCCTTTGAAATCAATGGAAAAGGATAAAATGTTTTGCATTGTTCTCCCCCTTTGACACACTTTTCATTACTAATTTTTTTTTTCACTCTCCCCCTTAGGAGCACATCCAACCAATTCAGAAATCTGCACAATGACAACACATGACACTACCTACTCCCCCTGAGAGGTAGTCACCAATCATCATTCTATACAAATAATGAATCTGTTGATCCACTGGACTGATGCATATCGATATGCATCTAGTGTAAAAAAGGAGGGGCAATAACCCCCAAATTCTCTCGAAGATACTCAAAAGTATCCTCAGGGAGAGCCTTAGTAAATATGTCAACAATCTAATCCTTTGTAGGTACATGCTCAAGCTTCACCTCATTCTCCATCACCTTCTCTCTCAGAAATTGATACCTGATAGATATATGCTTTGTCCTTGAATGCATCATTGGATTCTTTGAAATGTTAATTGCACTTGTATTATCACAAAAGATAGATATATGCCCATCATATACTACTCTGATATCTTTTAGTGTCTATCTCATACACAAAACTTGTGTGCAACAAGAAGCTGCTGCAATATACTCAACCTCTGTAGTGGATAAGGAAATTGAATCTTGCTTCTTACTTAACCATGACACCAATCTACATCCAAGAAAGAATTCCCCACCACTTGTACTTTTCTTGTCGTAAACAAAACCAACCCAATCTGCATCTGTATAAGCACTTAATGTAAAATCAATACCCTTAAGATACCAAAATCCATAATTCAGAGTGCCTTTTAAGTATCTAAATATCCTCTTCACAACTGCAACATGTGTTTTCTTTAGGATCTTCTTGAAATCTAGCCACAAGAAAAATTGCATGTGCATGATATCTGATCTAGTAGCAGTTAGGCATAGCAGTCCACCAATCATAGATCTATATTTGCTCTGATTAGCCTTAGGCGATTCATCATCCTTGCTCAATTTGCAACCAGTCACCATAGGAGTGCATACCGGTTTGGAGTCATCCATTCCAAACTTCTTCAACATCTCTTTGACATACTTAGACTATGAAATGAAAATCCCTTTATATGTTCAGTTGATTTGAAACCTAAGGAAGAAATTCATCTCTCCAAACATTGACATTTCAAACTCTTTTTGCAAAATTCTTGCACATAACATCATTTCCACCAAAAATAATGTCATCCACATACACAACCACTATCAAGATTTTGTCCTCCTCAATTTTGAAGTAAAGATTACTATCTGTGGTGCCTTTACCGAATTCTTGCTGAATCATGAATATATATCCAACCTTGCATACCAAACTCTGGGAACTTACTTCAATCCATACAATGCCTTCTTCAATCTGCAAACCATATCCACTTGATCAAATAACTGAAATCCCTCTGATTGTTCCATGTAAACTTCTTTTTCTAGCTCACCATTTAAGAAAGAAGACTTCACATCTATTTGATAAACTTTAAAATCTTTATGTGCTACAAATGCCAAAAACATTTTGATTGCTTCCATCCTAGCCACCAGAGAAAATGTTTCCTCAAAGTCTATTCCTTCCACTTGTAAGTAACCTTTACACACAAGTCTTGCTTTATTTCTTACCACTTCTCCATTCTAATTCAACTTGTTTCTAAAAACCCACTTAGTTCTAATTATATTCTTGTTTACCGGTCTAGCAACTAGTTCTCAAGTTTGATTTTTCTCAATCTGCATAAATTCTTGTTAGAAATTTGAATAGATTGAATAACTCAAGAACTTTGTAAGAGAAAATCAAAGCTACATAAATAGGAAAAACATAAAGAATGCACACTAGAACTTTGAGATATTTTGCAATATCAATATGACATAATGCATTAAGAGCTTCCAAGATTGCTTGATGCAATACAATTTTTTTGATGTAAATGTACACATGAATCCTTGCTTATATAGGCAAGGAGTGAGAGGATTAGAAAAGATCATGAAAAGTGTCTTAATCCTATCACATGTGATAACTAACTACCTAGGAAATGATGCATAGATAAGATAAGGCTTCTAGAAAAGCCAACTAAGACTTCTAGAAGGAATCTTATATCCTAAGTAAACTTAACATGTCCTAATTACCTAGTGGAATAAATTACTAGGTACAAGACTTTAATATTCACACTAACACCTAAGCAAGCTTAATCAAGTGTAGGAAAAACCTAGGACTAAGGGAAAATAAATTAACCCACTAGGAAAATAAAAAGCCTACACCAACACCCCCCTTAAGCACAACTTAGGAGGATGTAAAAGATGACGGGTCTTGGAAAATGAGGCCATGTTAGGTACCCATATACATATCAAATTTCCCCCTCAAAGAAGAATAATCCCCCCACAAATAGAGAGAGAACACCCCCCTGGAGAGATCCAATGGTCGATGCTCAAAAGTGGATGGAGAAGATAGTCCATGATTGTCGAACAACGTTCCTCCCCTCAGGAAGAAACATAACCAATGGTGTATACAAGGTATCTCCCAAATCTTGAAAGGAATATGTAAGAAGAAAGTGCAGAATGTATGAAGTCTTTGAAGTCAACTCAAGTATCCCCATGTCAATGCTGAAAGCTATCACAATCAAATTAGGTGTTCTAGGCCACACTGCCGAAGATGAAAAATCAGAATCTCCTAGAGACCGATGTAGAGCATAAGCTAAAGAATCAAATATCTCCTTTGAAGAAGTCTCCTCCAAATGTTGATTCAAATTATCCACACTCATGTTAGAATTAAATGAATGACCATGAATGAGAGTCAAAGTGTCCCCTCACAACAACTGAAGAAGAATCTTCATTAAAGAGAAGATGAATACACTTAATAATGTCTCCTAAATGTGCAATATGTGTCTCCATAAATAAGTTTGAAATACCTGTCAAGAGATCATTCCAAGCTAAATCAAGAAAACTATAGATATCCTGCTGCAAGAATTCATTGGAAGCTTTTGAAGAAGCAACTCTAAAATTTGAAGTAACAACAACATATGCAAGGAAAAAAGAGTGGTCCTTAGAGAGAATACGTATGTCCTCAATATTATCATCTAGATTTGAGATGGACTCTATAAACAAACAAGAGATGTCTGGTAGAAATTGTTCCCAATAGATTGAATCCAAAAGACATAACTAATCTTGTTGTAATGAATCACTGGAAGCTCTCGAAGAAGCATCTTTAGAAATTGAATTTGCAATAGGTGATGTTGATGTAATATCAACATGAGGATGAGAAGCAAGAGAAGTCTCTGTGTCATCTGAACATTCAAGATGTGCATAATACTTAAGCTCCTCTAAAGTATCATCATAGGGTATATTATCTACATCATCAAGTGGAATAAGGTTATCTGTAACAGGATCAACTGGGAATGGAGAAACATGAGGGTCTCCAAACATCTTCCAAATCTTGGTCCAAACTATGTGTGGACATTCAATGCCCACTATAGCCAACAGAGTGTCATAATCAACATGGCAACTGATTATTCCTATTACATGATCAATTCACTAGTAGAAAAACAGTAATAAATGACTAAAAAAACTACTAAAAATTAGTCACGTGACCATTAGTATATTATTGCCAGTCATTTATAATGCAACCAAATTCATGACTAATTTTAGTCATTTATTGGTTTTTTTGATTGATCAATTTGGTAGTATATTTAGTCGTTAATTTAGTCATTGATTGTTGTTAACTGGCCATTTATTTAGTCATGATAGCCATTTATTTAGTCATGGTAATAATTTATTTATTCATGGTAGTCATTTATTTAGTCATTGTAGTCATTTATTTAGTCATGGTAATCATTTATTTTGTCATTGTAGTAATTTATTTAGTCATTGTAGTCATTTATTTAGTCATGGTTTAGTCATTTATTTAGTCATGGTAGTCATTTATTTATTCATTTATGAATTAATACTTTCAAATGTGTATGTAAAATCCTATGTTTGGAGAATGTTGTTACAATAACTAGTCTATGAAATTGCAAACCAAGAGAAGTTGTCATTAAAATACTGTTGTGATTGAAAGATATAAAACTTTAGAGATCTTATGTTATACTAGAAAAATTAAACTGAAACAATCATAAAACTTCAACAAATCTTCTGAAAGGACTGAAATAGTAGTGTTGGAAAATAATTCATTGTATATTCAAATTGTATATAAAATATGTTACAAAGAACTCTATATATAGAGTTTTGAAGACAAAATCTTTCACAATATGCAAACTTTTGATTTATTATGCTTTTAAAACTGAAAAACTAAAACTAAAGCTAAAAATCCATTGGTGTGAATGCATGTCTTCAGTGATGCATATGGGGTGGGCTATAAATGCATCTAGTAAGGCACTAGTTTTGCATTTTCTCCTTGCTGTGTACCTGTCCACAATCAAGAAACTCAAAATTTGTTAATATTTTTAAAAGATTTATGAAACTTTGAAATATGAAAAAGACAGTGGGATGGTAAGGAATTTCACATCAATAATATGAATAAAATTACTGTTAAGAAAAATAAGCATAAAGAATAGTTAAATAGATCTCGGCACTACATACAACTTATAGACATTATATAAATAATTTTAATGGTTTAGCTCAAATTCCACCTCACAATTAGCTTATACATAAGTAATTGATTATTTAAAATTTTGTGGAACATGGCCGATTACTCCATATATATCATTCACTGTGTGATCTTCAATATCAAAAACTTAAAAAAAAAACAAAATCAATATCGAATGAGACTTGCGAATATCTGAATAAAAATTTGATTCTATACTATATTTTGGTTGAAACACATATGGATACAAACTTCTACAGTTTTAAAGCTTCAACGGGTAAACCCACAAAAGTAGTTTACAATTCCAGTGAGGAGGGAAAAGTTGAAAAAACTGATCCCATGCAAAAAAAATTGGTTTTTAGGGGTTCAAACGGACTTCTGATTCAAGTGAACCCATTAAATGTTGGGTCCCACATTTTCCAAAAAAATAAGCAAAGAAAATGGTTGTGGAAAGGGGGTTCGCTCAAACCCCCCCCCCCTTTTCCCCCTTCCCCCTTGGCACCAAAAACTCAGAATTTTTCCTTCAAGCTTCGAGTTGAGGATGAAAATGGAGGAGACTTCATACCCAATTGGATGATGGTAGTCCTTAAACGAGAACAAATATAATTTTAATATGTTTTGGTTTCATTATGTATTTGTTTTTTAGTTTGATTAAACATAGGTTTTTCATCGAAAATCAAGCTCTTTTTTCTCAACATGTGGAAAAATAGAAAATTATCAAATTTTTTTTTGAAAAATATGAGTGCACTAGATATTGAAGTCCTTGATCCAACAAAAAAAAGGAATTTCGATACATAAAAAAAAGTTATGTTGTATACGGTTCGCCTATGTCTGAATTGTAATTGGTTTGACTTCAAAACTTGATTAAGGAAAAAATATTCAATAAAACACTATGAAACCAATTGGAAGCACTAGATTTTGTAGCTACAAATCTAAATTCAAAAAAATTAGAAACGATGTATATGGTGAACGTCACTCCTTAAAAATGGTGTTTACTAAAAAAAACCTAGTTTTCAAAGAAGATGGAAAAATAAGTGTAATCTGATTCCAAAAATTTTGAAAAAATTATATTTAGAATCTATAGACAAAATGTCATGAATCACTAGTTTGCATCATCTTCAAATTCCTCACGGTTTAGCCACTATAGGTGCTCTAAAGTGAAGAAAACCAGTTCAGTGTCCAGTTTGGCCAAAAATTGTAAACCAGTACTGTGGTCCATCACCCCAACACTGATAAATAAACAAGCATAATAGCACCAAAAAGCAATACTCCTTGATTAGGTTGTACCTCTTTTTCATAAATTTTTCGAGAAATTTGTGAGAGTGCATATGTCAGAAGCACCATCTCCTTCCAATCTTGTGTACATTTTTCCAAAGCTGCAAAAAATTGTTGCAAGAGAATCCAACATAGAAAAGAAAATCATAGGTACTTTGAGAGCATTTAAGGAAACAACTGATTCAACTAACATATATAAAGAAAAAAAAAACAACATAAACATTTCATATGATGGTGTAGAACAAATGGGTGTTTATATAAAATAAAAAATCCATTGAAAATTTGCATGATGCATACTCCCGTTGTCCCTTGCAGAACATACACCTCACCCTCAAACTGCCACACCTCGCTTGTATAGCCACATCCCTGCATTGAATCAGTTTAAATTAAAGAAACAAAAAAGGATGAAGACGATGGATAAAAAATGAACAACTAACCCTGATGCCGATTTTTGAACTCTCTGTTTGTTTTTTCTCTCTTGAAAATGAGGTTTGTCATCACTGTAAACACACATGGAAGAGACACCATCAATGTCACTGTAATGCTGGGTTACATCTTTATCATATGGCTTTTGTATTTCAAAATTTGTTGCTTTCCTTGCCACTATTGGTTTTGGCTCCTCCAAACTCTTCCATCACTATTGGTTTTAGCTCCTCCAATTTCGCTTCCTGCTTATAGCCACCAACATCCATTTTGCAAATTAGGGTTTATTACTTTACTTGTTGATGTTTCCTGCCTAGGATTAGGGTTTGTTTCCTGCTAGAATATTTCAAAATTGGATTTCAAAGTAAATAAATTACGAAATAATAAATCTCTCGCTTATCGCCCCCAATAAATTATAATATTATAATATTATATAATATAATATAATATTATAATATAATATAATATAATATAATATAATATAATATTATAATATAATATTATATAATATAATATAATATAATATAGTATAGTATAATATAATATTATATTTAATATTATAATATTATATTATATTTAATATTATAATATTATTGTATACCTTGGAATTTATCCTAATTCTAGTGTGCAAAATAACTAAGAAATGTAAAATGAGAAAATACCAAGGACACCTCAAGATTAGCCAAAGGAATGATAAACAATAAGGAAAATGGACAAAATAAGACACAAATGATTTCACCTTCCTTGCTGTTGATTTCTCCTTGATTGGCCCTTGCTTGGAATGATATGTGTGCTCCTTGATGGCTCTTGATGTGGCTAAAATGGAGGATTTTACTATGTTCTTGGATGTGAATGCAAGTGAATGTAATTGTAGGCTAGATGAGTGCACAAAATGGCAGCATGTAGTTGCAAAATGACTAAGTGTTGTAAATGCCCTTGAGGAGGGGGTATTTATAGAGGATCTTGAATTCTCTAGAGAATTCAATGGTCAAGATTGATCCAACAAGGTCAAGATGAAGGGCTATGGTGGGTTGAGAACCTACAAGCCCTCACATCTTGACATGTGGAGGGTGAAGTGGCCAAGGGGATATGAGATAGAGGTGAGTTGTCAAAAAGGTACATGAGGTGGAGGAAGGACAAGTACCTTCCAAGTACATTAGGAGATGGGAAGAATCTTGGGTGAATAAAAGTGAATTTTAAATTCACAATGATTGGAAGAATCTGGTGGATAAGACAATGTTCCCAAAAGGTGGGAGTTTGTCACATGTGAAGATTGTGACAAGTCCAAGGTTCTAGAAGCCTTGGAAGGACAAAATGTGAATTAAAAATTCACATGGGGAGGAGAGAGACATGGGATGAATAAAAAGGAATTAAAAATTCCTTGGGGGATGGGGAGAGTTGACTAAGGTACTAATTAGGTTTAACTAATTAGTAATTAGAGGATAATTAGGGGTTAATTAGGATTAGAAGCCAACTTGCAAAAGTTGGAGGATGTGACACATCCTAATCAAGGATTAGGCATGTGCACATTCTTAATGAAGATATTAAGAGATGGATTAGGATTAGATGAAAATGACATGTGAGGAATGTAATATTTATTTAATTCATTTGATGAAAAGAGGATTAAGGAGGGTAAGGTATTTAATTATTAATTAAATACCTGTAGAAGTGGTAAATTAAAAGATATTAATTAAATAATAGTAATATTACTTGAGTAACTTTCGGATAAGATGATGTTTTAGATGAAAGGGGATAAATTTGGATAAATTAAGTGTCAAATTTGGATGTCTATTTTGCCCCTCTTTTGAGATGGTGATGCAGTAGCATCATTTCAAAGAATATTAAAATATAGAACCCGAAAGGAGATGGTTTGATTGGAAAAGATGCCCCAGTCATCAAAGGGATGACTAGGAAGAAAGATGATGGGGGTCAAGATGAAGAGTAGGGATTGAGGATGCCCCCTCGAGAGGACATGCGGGTTCAAGAGAACACAGATGTGCTCTCGAAATGGATGAGATGATGAAATGGGAGATGAGGAAGAGGATGCAAAGGGATGGATAAGAGAGTAAGTGATATGGAGATGGATGAAGCACAAATGGATTTCAAAAGGTGATGTTGCCCTAGTCAAGGTACAAGCCAAAATGGGTTGATGATGGATGGAGTGTTGTCCCAGTAGGGGAGATTAAAGATCTTAAAACAACAAGGATAGGGAAGGATACATCCTTGAGGTGGTATTGATGAGGAAGGATACATCCCAAAACACCACTAAAGGATAGGGAAGAATACCTCCCAATGATGATGATGAAAGTGTTGTTGATGAGGGAAGGATACATCCCAAAACAACACCAAAGGGATAGGGAAGGATACTAAGGGATGATGATGATGATGATGATGGTGGGTCAAGGCTGGTAACAAGACTGGGAACAAGACCAAGGATACGATTAGATGATTCAGGCGAAATGGAATGGATGGGGGGATTGTGATATATAAGAGGATGGGGGATATATGCAAAATGATGGAATGGAGAATGAAATGCAATCCTAATGCAATTTTCCATCTTCGGAGCACTGATTTTTGCTATAGCGTAAGACACCAAGTGCCAGGGTATGTGGAACCAAGGCGTAATAGTGTCTAATGCATAAAACACACACAATAGACAAGAAGGCTATCCCAATACCCCAAAGTCACGAAGACCTTGGTCAGGCCAGGTATTGGAATAACCACAAGCACACGAGGATGCCCCAGCGTAACACAAGACCACAAAGATCTTGGTGGGTACTACGTGGGACAACCAAGAAGGCACAAACAAACAAAAGATCAAGATATGCCCCTATGTGGACTAGTCAAAGCACACCATGATATGATAGATCAAGGTGACCGTGACAAGTGATGATAGGGAGCTCAAATGATAAACAAAAGCCAAAAGCATCAAAAGATCACAATCAATTTCAAATGTCCTTTGCCATAGGATCAAGGGGATGGATGGGATTGATGAGGTCTATTAGGAAGGATGCATCCTGTTGAGACCGATGATGGATACTAAGCTAAAAGATCGATATGACGTAGGATATTCAAAACTGATTGGATGTATTGATACAAGTGGGTTTTGTTTGTTAAAAACTAGCTAGATAAGGGCATAGCTTGACGACACGACATGAGAGACATGACACAAGATAGGAGACTAACACATCCTAGCGACCTAGGGGCTCGGGGGCCGATCAAAGATTAGCCTTGCCTACGTGGAAGCACAGAGCCCTCGTAGTTCAATAAAAGGCAGACGACTGACCATGGATAAAAGTAGAAAGAGGATGATGAAGTCTAATGGTGGATGACAAGGATAGGATGGAGAATAGGAGAAAAGTGGACAATATAGATCGATGATGGATGGAACCCCAAGGGCGGATCAAATGATCGACCTTGCCTACGTGAAAGCGCAGGGGCAACGTAGTTCGACAAAAGGCCACAGACAAGTGATGGATGAAAGATGATGAGATAACCCTAGATAAGGGGTTAAAATGTGGCAACCACAGCGGAACAAAGATAAACTGTTAGTTAAGTTAGATTAAGATTAAGTTAGTTAAGTTAGATTAGGTGGAGGATAGTGACTTCTCTCACTTCGGGGTGGGATAGTTATCCATCATCAAAAGATGAAGTAGGCGAATAACGCCACCGCGCCTGGGTGAATGATGAAGTGATGGGTAGAGATAAACAAAGCGAAGTATTGGCGATAAAGATAAAGAGCGATAGGTTACATGGAAGAGAAACGCCATCCTAACAAAGGATTAATGAGATAGGATAAAGGGATCACGTCTGGAAAATGGATAAGTCGGGAAGGTTAGTTTGGATGGATAGAAATATAAAGTTAGGAGATGAAAGGGATGCTGGTATAAATGGATATGAAGATAAGGATGGGGAGATGGAAGGGATGCTATGATAGATGGGCGAGGATAAAGTTGGAAGATAAAACGAGATCTTGCGGATAAGATGGATACGAAGATAAAGGATGGAGATGGAAGGAGGATGTTATGATGGGTAATCAAGGACTATCACAAAGGCGGTGCAGATATGTCGTATGATAGAACATGAGGATGGGAGGGCAGGTCGTCGGAAGATAGAAAGATCTTAAATTGAGGATCAGGATGGTGTCGGGAATATGTCGGCATGGATAGAAAGGAATCTCTATGAATTGTGTATGTGTAGATAGGCTCCCTTGTTTTGATCAAGATCACAAGAAGGATGGAGGGATGGGAGATAAATGGGATATAATGGTAGGATGCAAAAGATAGGTGGGATGGAGGGGTTTTATGAAGAGGACGGATAACAGGAAGATGGGTGCATAGCGGGAAGCATAGCAGGAAGCATAGTGGGAATGCATATCAGGAAGTTTCCCCCAAGTGTAGATGGGGATTTACGCATGACGCCTGTTTGCCAGGTTTTCATCACGGTACTTATCTAAGGCGCTTGTTTGACAAGTTTTCACCATTGGATGAATTATTTCTCTTTACTATTTATTTTTTGACATTTTTTTTCAATTATTTATTTATTTATTTTTTTTTTTGGACTTTTTGGATAGTATGCAGAAGGAGATAGATAAGGATAAGGATATGGATGAAGGACTCAAGCATCGAGTTCTATATGAGGTATTAAGAGCCCATGTTTGAATCAACTGTTGTATGTTAGTACAACCTTATTGGGATAAATAGATTATGCATGAGGATGAATTAGAGGGATTTGATGGGGGAGATATGTGGGGTAATGGGTGGGATATTGAAAATGGTATGGATGGAATGATGGGGTGGATATGTGATGGGGAGATGTGTTAAGGACCAACATTGGCACATGTGGTGGTGGATGTGGAAAGATAATAGGATTAAGGGATGGAGAATGTGGGGATAATGGAGGAGATGGAATGGTGAATTTCGGGACATAAGGACCCATGGCTTGGAATTAGGGAGATGAAAGGGGTGTATGATTAGCCTTGGGATTAGTGACTTTGGATGATGTTCTTATGGAAGCTGTTTAATTGCATTGCATATTTTTTTCTTTGGGATCCCACATGGTTTGATCTTTGCTTTGGTGAACTTTTTGTGGCCTACAGATTTGATTTAGATTTAGATTTTTCTTCTCTTCACCATGTCTTTTGGAGGGGACATGGGGAGCCTTAGATTCATGTGGATGTTTGAATTTATGCATGTTTTCTTTAACAGCCAAAGTGTATTTAGTAGCAATGGGATGGGTGTGAGGAGATGGATGATGTGGAGTGACGAAGGTAGGAGTATGGGGATTATGTGTAGATGGAGGATGTGCGGGTATGTGCCTTTGTTGATCCTGATTAGGGGACATGTGAGAGGGATGTTTGTGATGGATGAGATGGATAGGTGATGAATGGATGAAAGGATGAGATGGAGGAGGTGATCTTGGGATATAGGGGCCCAAAATAGATGTTGGACACAGCGAAACATGGGCATGGTAAGATGGAGGATTGAAGATGGTAGATGGAGGGATGCTTAAGGACCCAAAATGGATGGAGCAGATGAAGGAGGAATATGGATGGTGGTTTTAGGTGATACGATAGGGAGGAGGGATGAACATATGATCTGGAGTGGGGGCGATGGGAGAAGGAACCGACATTTCTTTGGAAAAAGGCTCGTTGAGGATGTCTAGAATTAGTACCAACATCTTTAGATTGTGAGTCTTAAGGAAATAGATTTCTAAGACCTTGCATGAACTTGTTCTTTTGACAGATGGGCTCTAAAATACCTTGCTCACGAAGGCCTAGACCTTTTCCTTGATAGTTCATTTTCTTGAGCATTCGATCTAGGACAGGATTTGTGTTATTCTGAAAACATCATGCGAGTCCATTATTAGGTGGAGGATGATGGGTGGAAAATACACTATGCTTTTCTTCTGCGAGGAGGCCACCATGGAAAGAATATGAGAGTACCAAGGGGATATGCAAGCGGTGTGGGGATAGCATTTTTAGGCGATGATGGGGATCATGAGAAGGAGATGATGGGATAGCAACATCAGGAGAGGAGTAGGGGCCATGATAGGATCTGGATTTGTGGTAGTAGGCTTATGCGATGGAGATGGAGATGGAGTGGTGGAAGCTTGAATGACAAGGGGATCATGGGATGGAATGGACGGGGGACTGTGATCTTGAGGTGGACTAGATGGGATGGTAGGATCTTGATCTAGAGAAGGGGATATGTTGGCATGCTTTGGATTAGACTCTTGGCATGACTCATCTTGTGTGGATGGCATGATAATGGAGTCTTGTTGGGACTCTTTAAGTGGGGAAGATGGAGGGATGGAAGATTCATGAGGTTCATTGGGATGGGTTTGGGCGTCGTCGATGGGTTCAATGACTCTTGGAGTAGGACGTGGATGTTCAATGGATTCAGTAGATGTGAAGGTAAGGGATGGGGACTTAGTAGATTCATAAGATGTGATGGTAGGAGATGGGGGTTCAATAGATTCAGAGGATATGATGGTAGGGGATGTGATGGGTTCGATGGTTTGAGTGGTGCTAGGGGTGGTACCATCAATGATAGGTGTGGTAGGGAGAAGGGTCTCATCACTAGTGACCGTGGATGATGGATCTAGATGGGATGGTTCCATGACTTCAAGATGTGGAGTTGGGGATGGCTTCTTTGTAATGAGTCCTTGGAGAACTTCTGAAATGAGAGACTTGCATATGGTTGGCTTGGCTGGGGTGGTAGAAATGGATGAGGGATTATGGAGTGGTAGACTAGGTTAGATGGAAAGAATGGGATTGAATGTAGGACTATGAGTAGATGGGGGATTAGGAGTGGATGAAGGAATAGGAGTAGATGGATGAATGGGATTGGATGGAGGACTAGGAGTAGATGGAGGACTAGGATTGGATGGAGGGTTAAGGTAAGGATATTGGAGTGATGAATTAAGATAGAGGGACATGGATTGTGGATTAGGACAAGAGGATATAAGTGGTGTAGTGGAACAAGAGGGTGTGGGGGATGGATTATAATAAGGGTATTGGGATGATGGATTAGGATGAGGATATGTGGATGTAGGATTAAGGTAAAAGGGTGTGGATGTAGGATTAAGATAGGAAGGTATGAATGTAGGATTAGAGTGAGTAGATTGGCATGGAAGATTAGGGTAGTGGGCATATGTGGATGAAGGATTTAAATAGGAGGATGTGGATGGGGGATTAGGATAGGGGTATTGATATGGTAGACTAGGATAAGAGGATGTGGGTGTTGGATAAGAGGATGATGTAGATGAAGGGTATGATGGATATGACGGATATCCCTTGTCAAAGGTAGTAGAAGCAACATGATTAGGCATGGACGAAGACATAGCAGGATAACTCGAGGGGGTGATTAGATTTTGGAAAGTGGGTGGAGAAAGCTTACTAACAATGATAGTGTCAAGGGGGGCTATGTCATATTCCTCTTGATCAACAAGACTTTCATTATCGTCATCAATGCAATTAGGGTTTCCCTTGACCACTATTGATGGAGGATAAGGATTCATGATGATGAAAGCATAAGGAGGATGGATAAAATATTTCAGATGGAGATGGATGAAAGCTCAAATTAGGATTTAATTCAAGCTCAGATTAGGATGATTGGCTGATGTGATGGGATTGATTTGGATGATCGACACCGAATCTGCTTCGAGATGGAAGCAGATTGATTAGGTCGAAGGTGATGTGATTGGATTGGACCAATCGATGACACTTAGGTCAATTTGGATAATAACCCGAGATGAAGTTCAAGGGATTTGGATGGGGGAAATGATTGATTGGATTGAGTTGGATTCTGATTGGATCGAATTGGATTTTGATTGGATGTTGATCGGATCAGATTAGATTTTGATCAGATTTTGATTGGATTCTGGTCAGATCAAATTGGATTTTGATCGGATTTTGATTGGATTTGATTGGATTGGATTTCGATTTGAGTTGGATTGGACTTGAGTTTGGTTTGGATTGGATTGGATTAGATTTGGATTTCGATTGGATTTTATTTGGATTTTATTTTGATTGGATTTGGATTTGGATTGAAAGAGATGAGAGGGAGACCTTGAGTTTGATCAAAGGAAGTTACCCTTAATAACCAAGAGCTTTAATTGATTAAGAGGGCGATTACGACACCGAATCCTCCTTAAGGTAGGAATGGATTGATTGGGTCGAAGATGATAACTTATGCCACTGAATTCACCTCAAGATGGAGGCAAATTGATTAGGGTCGAAGTTAAAGACCAATAATCAACTTCAAGCGCTATAGTTAATTTGGATAACCACTTTGTAATACAAGGTTAGGACAGCTTGGTTATGGGTGGTGTTTAGGGATGCAAATGGTAAGAAATTAATGGTGGGTTAGGGAGAAATTAGAATGACTGGGGGATTAAGGATAAATGTGGAGAATGTATGAAAATTTGGAATGATGAGATGGAAGTTTAAAAAGGGGTATGATGGAGGTTTTTGAAGGTTTAAAGTGACAAAACGAAGGCTTGGGATGATGAGGTAATGGTTGGGAATGGTTAAACAATAGTTTAAAGGCTGAAAGGATCCAAACGAGGTGATTCCAGGTATTCAGGAAGGCAGATTTTCCTTTTTGCAGTGAAACAGGGGCGTAATTGCACTTCTGCAGTGAATCAGGGGCGTAATTGCACTTCTGCAGTGAAAAAGGGGCGTAATTGCACTTCTACAGTGAAACAGGGGCGTAATTGCACTTTTGCAGTGGATCAGAGGCTTGGTTTGATGTAAATGGCTATGGAAAGGACTTTAAAATGATAATGATAAGGGAAAACTATCAAAAGTTCACTGGTTTATTACAAGAAAACACTCTCAAGCAAATACAACCCTATGATTAGTGTTAAGGGTATGGCCAAAGTGGTCTTAATCTAGGATGCACAAGGTATCTAGGGAGTCCTCGATATACTCTCGGTACGTGAGACACAACAGTGAACACCAGCCCGTCACAAGCGTGAGTCGGGAACCCCAGCGAGATACTGAAGGGCTCAGACCAACTCTTCACATCTATCTAGGTATCACCCTAGCTTCGACGCTCTGCCAATTACAATGTGACTGGATTGAGGTACAGCTTTCGCTCTCCCCCCTTTGTATACCCCACCGGTATGCGTGGTTGGAATCATCCCTTGGGTGATGAAATTCCCAAGCAGGTCCCACTATGAAGAAAGCACTAACCGCTTCCAACTACTCCCCAAGCTCACACGAAGTGGAAGGGGAAAGCAAAAACAAGCTAATGCTCTCTTTGGGTAACACAAAAAGACAAGAACAGCAAGCAATGAATATTACTCCCTCTAATTAAGCTATGTTCTTAGATTAATGCGAACAACAAGGATAATTTAAAAAAGATTGAGCAAATGGATAGCCCTGCAAGCAAATATTAGATATTTTATCCCGCTTTCTCCATCAACTTCACAAGAATATGCTGCAAAAAGTTAGCAGAAAACACATGTATGCCTGCAAGAACAATGTTAATGAGAGAAATAGCAACTAAATCTGAAGCCAAGATAATAATTTTACCTTCCAAGGGGCGCAGTCGCCCTTCTGCAGCAAACTAGGGGCGCAGTTGTACTTCTACAGTGAACAGGAGGGCACAATTGCACTTCTGCAGTGACCAGGAGGGCGCAATTGCACTTCTGCAGTGAACAGGAGGGCACAATTGCACTTCTACAGTGACCAGGAGGACGTAATTGCACTTCTGCAGTAAACAGGAGGGCGCAATTGCACTTCTGCAGTGAATAGGAGGGCACAATTGCACTTCTGTAGTAAAATGTTAGCAAAAAAATAATTTTCAGCCCAAGAGGGCGCACACGCCCTTCTACAAAAAAGTGTTGGCAAAAAAGTGAAATTTCAGCCCAGGTGGGCGCACATGCACTTCTGCACAAAAGTGTTAGTAAAAAAGTGAAAATTCAGTCCAGGTGGGCGCATACGCACTTCTGCAGAAAAGTGTTAGTAAAAAAGTGAAATTTCAGCCCAGGTGGGCACACACGCACTTCTGCAGAAAAGTGTTAGTAAAAAAGTGAAATTTCAGCCCAGGTGGGCGCACACACACTTCTGCAGAAAAGTGTTAGTAAAAAGTGAAATTTCAGCCCAGGTGGGTGCACACGCACTTTTGCAGAAAAGTGTTAGTAAAAAAGTGAAATTTCAGCCCAGGTGGGCGCACACGCACTTCTGCAGAAAAGTGTTAGTAAAAAGTAAAATTTCAGCCCAGGTGGGCGCACACGCACTTTTGCAGAAAAGTGTTAGTAAAAAGTAAAATTTCAGCCCAGGTGGGCGCACACGCACTTCTGCAGAAAAGTGTTAGTAAAAAGTGAAATTCATTGAGTGAGCACATACTGCTTGAAAAGTGTTGTTAGTAAAAGTGAAATTCGGCCAGTTGAGTACCGCTTGAGAGAAAGTGTTAGTAAAAGTGAAATTCCGGCCCGGATGGGCACACCGCACTTCTCTGAGAAAAGTGTTAGTAAAAAGAAATTAATTTCAGCCTAGGTGGGTGCTGCGCGCCACGCAGAAAAAATGTTAGTAAAAGTGAAATTTGACCCAAGTGAGCCTGCATACGCAAAAAGTGTTAGTAAAAAGTGAAATTTTAGCCTAGGTGGGCGTACACGCACTTCTGCAAAAAAGTGTTAGTAAAAAGTAAAATTTCAGCCCAGGTGGGCGCACACGCACTTCTGCAAAAAAGTGTTAGTAAAAAGTGAAATTTCAGCCCAGGTGGGCGTACACGCACTTCTGCAGAAAAGTGTTAGTAAAAAAGTGATTTTCAGCCAATGTGGGCGCACACGCCCTTCTGCAGAAAAGACAGGGGCGCAATTGCACTTCTGCAGTGAACAGGAGGGCGCAATTGCACTTCTGTAGTGAATAGGAGGGCACAATTGCACTTTTGCAGTAAAAACAGGGGCGCAATCGCCCTTCTGCGACGTGTTCCTACAAAAACCTCAACAACAGCAAACGTAAAGTATGGGAACCCGTTTGTGGGTCCCACTGGGCGTGCCAGAAATGTATACCTTGGAATTTATCTTATTCTAGTGCATAAAATAACTCAAAATACAAATGATAAATAAAACCAAGGACACCTCAAGATTAGCCAAAAAAGAGTGACAAAACAATAAGGAAAATAGATAGCACAAGACAAATGGTTTTACCTTCCTTATTGTTGATATCCCTTTGATTGGCCCTTGCTTGGAATGATATGTGTGCTCCTTGATGGCTCTTGATGTGGCTAAAATGGATGATTTTACTATGTGCTTGGATGTGAATGCAAGTGAATGTAATTGTAGGCTAGATGAGTGCACAAAATGGCAGTATGTAGTTGCAAAATGACTAAGTGTTGTAAATGCCCTTGAGGAGGGGGTATTTATAGATGATCTTGAATTCTCTAGAGAATTCAATGGTCAAGATTGATCCAACAAGGTCAAGATGAAGGGCTATGGTGGGTTGAGAACTCACAAGCCCTCACATCTTGACATGTGGAGGGTGAAGTGGCCAAAGGGATATGAGATGAAGGTGAGTTGTCAAAAAGGTACATAAGGTGGAGGAAGGACAAGTACCTTCCAAGTACATTGGGAGATGGGAAGAATCTTGGGTAAATAAAAGTGAATTTTAAATTCACAATGATTGGAAGAATCTGGTGGATAAGACAATGTTCCCAAAAGGTGGGAGTTTGTCACATGTGAAGATTGTGACAAGTCCAAGGTTCTAGAAGCCTTGGAAGGACAAAATGTGAATTAAAAATTCACATGGGGAGGAGAGAGACATGGGATGAATAAAAAGGAATTAAAAATTCCTTGGGGGATGGGGAGAGTTGACTAAGGTACTAATTAGGTTTAACTAATTAGTAATTAGAGGATAATTAGGGGTTAATTAGGATTAGAAGCCAACTTGCAAAAGTTGGAGGATGTGACACATCCTAATCAAGGATTAGGCATGTACACATTCTTAATGAAGAGATTAAAAGATGGATTAGGATTAGATGAAAATGACATGTGAGGAATGTAGTATTTATTTAATTCATTTGATGAAAAAATGATTAAGGAGGGTAAGGTATTTAATTATTAATTAAATACCTTAGAAATTTGGCAGAATTAAAGATATTAATTAAATAATAGTAATATTACTTAATTAACTCGGATAAGATGATGTTTAGATGAAAGGGGATAAATTTGGATAAATTAAGTGTCCAAATTTGGATGTCTACAATTATATTATATATTATAATATTATAACATATAATATAATATTATAATATTATAATATATAATATAATATTATATTATAATATAACATAATATTATATTATATTATATTATAGTATTATAATATAACATAATATTATATTATAATATAACATAGTATTATATTATAATATAATATTATAGTATTATATAATATTTATATTATATTATATTATTATATAATATTATATAATAATAATATAATAATATTATTATATAATAGTATATATTATATAATATAATATATATTATATAAGATCATATTATATTATAATACAACCAACTCCCTCAATTCAAAATATATTTTTTTAATTATCCACTTTAATATCATATTGTCTAATTTTATTTGTGTGACTAATTATTCAGTTGTGTTTTTACTCGATGATCAAATTAGTCACTTATGATGATCAAATTAGTCATTTATAGTTGTGTTGCAAAAAATGAGTAGAATTTAGTCATTTTTAGTTGTTGTGACTAAAAGTTTTAGTCACGTAGTCATTTATTTGCCAAATTCTACTAGTGATTCTATCACCCCAAACATTCTTCTTATCAGGTGTGTCTAGTTCAAGCATGAGTCCATAAAGGTAATGCAAAATTTTTAGCCATCTGAGATGGGTTATAATGTCTTTTTTCCAAGACTCATAATTAGCCTTATCTAAAACTATAACAAAAGGATGAGTAGAAAAACCCATGATACAATCCTCAAATGATTACAAAAAAATACCAAAAGAAAAAAAATTAATACACTCCCACCCTTTTCATTGGTATCAAAGATCAGCGCCCCCAAAATATTATAAGGTTGGTACTTTATAATTTAGTGTGTTTACAAAGCCTTTTCCAATATACAATGCTCAATAGGCTCAAAATAACCAAAATTACAAATTCTGATACAAAATGAACTTGAGACAAAATCTAGAAAAATTAGCCTTATGGTTGTGTAGTGCTCTTCAAGACCTTTCCAACGCCTATTTTTTTTCAAAAATCAAAGAACCAGGGTGAAAGTTATGGTTTCCTGAAGAAATTGGCATAAGACAACTTCAACTTGAAATATATGGTACAAAATGTTAAAAAATCTTCTCAATACCTTTGTAGATGGAAAGTGCTTGTCTCCAGATTTCCAAGATATCTTGTTTACATAAAATGGACACCGTGGTGAAAAGTTATGATTTTTTTAAGAAACAGGATGAATTTTGCCTACAGTGACAACCCCCTGGTAAAAGAAAAAATTGCCAAAAATCAAATTCATTTAAAATAGACAAATTTTATATGAGAATAGGAAAATTTTGGGCCTTTTGAATGTAATGGAAAGGTCCATTTGGCTCGAGAATGCTCTAGTAAAAATTTGTTCGCAGATATGAGCTTCAAACCTCAGCCTGCAACTATTTCACATGATCTTCAATTTGGATGAAACAAAAGCCAAATATGACTTTCTTGAGCCTTCTGGACGTGTTGGAATAGTAAAAAATGCTGCTAGTATAGCCAGAAACAATGTAATCACTCATATCTCACAAAAAACATATACAATATGAAGAGGTTATTAAATTTTTGCAAACCCTTTCTGATTCTCTAGATTGTTCAAGAACGCAAGAGAAGAGCACACAAAAATTTACAAGATTTTTACAAGAAACTCAATCTCTCAATCAAGAATCTAAGAACTTATATTTCTCAAAACAAAAGCTCTGATACCATGTTAGAAATCAGAATGATTGAATAACCCAAGAACTTTATAAGAGAAAATTAAAGCTACTGGAAAAGCATAAAGAATGAACACCAAAACTTTGAGAGATTATGGAATGTAAATATGACATAATGCATTAAGAACTTCCAAAATTGCTTGATGCAAATGTACACATGAAGCCTTGCTTATATAGGCAAGGAGTGAGATAAGATTAGACAAGATCATGACGCATGTTTTAATCCTATCACATGTGACAACTAACTAACTACCTAGGAAATGATGCATAGATAAAATAAGGCTTCTAAAAAAGCCAACCAAGACTTATAGAAGGAATCTTATATCCTAAGTAAACTTAGCAAGCTCGAGATCCTTCTCATATATAATGAATGAAATATTAATATCAAAGCAATGTATTATTGCTTGTGTTTATTGCAATGAAGTTGACTTCATATACCTTGTGCAAACCAACCATATTGCAAAGCCAAAAGACTGTCAATACAATCATGTTTGAATCAATCAACAAAAAATGCCACATTTCCAAATATGTCACCTGAATGTGTGCCAAACCAATCTGACAATGTCTTCCATATGTAGTGAATGTCATAATGCTGTCTCACAAAAATGAAAGTTTACCAAATCCTTATAACTTCTAAATGTAGTGCAATCAAATTGAAACATAAGATATAAGGATCTTGAGCTTATATATGATAGGATTAAGACACTTGTCATGATCTTGTCTAATCCTATCTCACTCAAGGATCTCAAGCTTATATATTTATATATGTAAATTTGCGAGTCACAAAAGAAAGGGTCATTTCTAATATACATAGAACCACAAGGATCTACACCAATTTAGTTTGGGGGTGTATTTACCCATTCTAATTTCAATACGATGATGATCACAACTACAATGCAACACACAAGTCATTAATTCATAGATCATATTTCTATAACATAAACACTAACCAAAAAATAAAATGCTTCTATTTTCAAAACCAATATAAAATGATACCTTGTTTTCAACATAAGCTTTTTCTTCATTCTAATGGACTTCAAAAATATCATCTATCTTATATTTTGCTGACATTTCTTTCAATTTAATGAACTGAAAATCCCATCTACACTAACAAATATTTAGCTGGCCTTGTCAAATCTTCTCTTGTTGTCAATCCAATAGCTCTAAAGCACTGTAAACATATGCAAATCAAAAGTAGTAGCAATGGCATAAGTAATTTGGTCTCCATCCCATTCATGGAAAGAAACACAAGCTAAAAAATAACAACCAATTTGAAGCAATGGCAACTTCAACCATTTATTTCCCACAAATTTATCCCATTAGAAACAAGTTTATACCTTTCTCTAACAGAATTGAAAACATTTCTTTGGGAATAGTTAAGTTATGCTATTTCTTATAGGAAAGATGACCACTGGATGTTGGGAGGGGATTTCAATTCTCCTATCCTTCCCTTAGAGAAGTCAGGAGGGCAGGATGATTATTTTGACAGCATGATGGAGCTGGCAGAGTTCTTAAACTTGGTGGGTCTTATTGATATCCCCCTCCAAGGAACTAAGTACACTTGGTCCAACAAAAGGAATGGAAACCATCTAATCCAAGTCAAATTAGATAAGATTATGATCTCGGCTAATTGGAATATCTCCCAATTCCTTTCTCTTTCAACTCTTCCTAGGTCTGGTTTTGATCATAATTCCTTCGTGCTTAAAAAAAATGTGGATCATAATAGGGGACCTTTCCCTTTCAGACTTGAAGCTATGTGGAGTCTCCACTTGGATTTTGTTGCTCTTATTGAAACTTGGTGGGAGGAACCTTTAACTAGTACCCCAATGTATTGTCTAGCGGAAAAGCTGAGTAGAATAAAGCAAAGAGTGAAAGGGTGGAATAAGGTGACATTTGGAAATATATTTGAGATAAAGAACACCCTAGGAATTTTTTTAAAAGAGGTTCAAGATATTATGGAGGTTGGCTAGGTGGATGAAGAGATATGTGCTAAGGAAAGAGACCTCAGATCTCAATGGTTTAAGATAAAAAAAAGGAGGAAATATTTTGGAAACAAAAGTCAAGGGTCCAATGGCTAACTGAAGGGGATAGGAACACTAAATTCTTCCACCAATCCACTTTGAAACACAAAAGTAGAAACATGATTAGATTGCTTGTGAAAGAGGATGACTCCATGGTGACCACTAAAAAAGATATTGTGTGGGAAGCTGTTAACTTCTTCTCCACTCACCATATGGATCTTGGCAATGTTAATCAGGTAAATGCTAACTTTCTTGAAGTGATCCCTAAAGTAATTTCTTATCTCAATTTAAAGATGATGACTAATGTTGTTTCTATGGAAGAAGTAAAAAAGGCTGTGTTTTCCTTTGGAGCCTTTAAAGCTCCTGGCCCAGATGGGTTCCCACCTTCCTTTTTCTAGACCTACTGGGATATTATTAAAAATGATCTTTTCAATACTGCTAGGGACTTCTTCAGGTCGAGCAAGCTGCTAAACCAATTGAATGCTACTTTTATAGCCCTTATCCCCAAAAATGTTGAAGCCTCGACCATGAAGGATTATATATCTATTAGTCTTTTCAATACAGTCTATAATTTTTTCTCAAAAATATTGGTGTTAAAGCTTAAACTGGTGCTTGGTAAAATGATTTCCCCAAACTAGAAAGGTTTTGTCCAGGGAAGAAACGTTCTTGATGATGTCATTTACACCTATGAAATCATCCACTCAATGGACCACTCTAAGAAACTTGGGATGGCCTTCAAAATTGATATTTCTAAGGCCTATGATAGAGTCTCCTAGCCTTTTCATTTTGTTGTTCTTAGGAAGTTTGGGATAGAAGGAATATTCCTAAAGATGATCTTCACTTGTGTTACCTCCCCCATGTGCTCTGTTATGGTAAATCGATTCCCCCAAGGTTTTTTCTCTTATGGTCGTGGTCTTAGGTAAGGTGACCCCCTCTCTCCCTACCTTTTTATCATTGTTGCTGAAGTCCTTGGCAGGAATATCCAAAAATTGGTGGACTCTAAAGCTCTGAAAGGTGTTAAAGCTGCCTTGTCTCTTATGCCTAATTCCCACCAAAAAATTGTTGATGATACTCTCATGTTCGGGGAAGCCTCGGTGGGGGAATCAGGTATTTGGAAATAGGTTCTTAATGACTATGCAACTATTTCTGGCCAGTGTATAAACTATGAAAAAAATCAAAATTTACTTCTTCAATATTGACCAACAGATTAAGGACAGAGTGATTAAAATTCTAGGATGTCAGGAAGCTGCCTTACTTGATGCCTATCTTGGCCTACTTTTGATCTCTAAGAAGTTGGAAAATAATTACTGGAATCAACTGATTGAGAGGGTTCAAAAAAAACTTGCTAGATGGAAGGGGAAGCTTCTTAGCTTGGTTAGCAAGGTTCAACTACTCAAAGCCTCCCTTCAAAATATTCCAATATACTACCTATCTCTCTTCAAAATTCTAGCCTCTATAGGGGAAAAGATAGAACAAATTCAGAGAAGATTTTTATGGTCAAGAACAGAAGAAAAAATAGATTGTCCCTGGTTAGTTGGGAAAAAGTGTGTACTCCCAAAAGGAGAGGGGGTTTGGGAATAAGAAGAATATCCATGCTTAACAAATCCCTAACTGCTAAACTTGGTTGGAATCTTCTTGAAGGCTCCAAAGACTGGGTAAAAATATTCCAAGCAAAGTACATGAGGAATAGGAATCCTGGTTGTTTTCTCTCTTTGTTTGACTTGCCTAGTGGTTCTGCTTTATGGATTCATCTTGTTAAATTGAGAAATGTGTTGAAGCTGGGTGTTAGAAAGAGAATTGGAAATGGGAATAATATCGACTTTTGGAAGGACCCTTGGATAGAGACTTCTACTCTATCCTCAATAGAAGAACTAAATCCTCTGAAACATAGCCTAAATAGGATATGTGGTAAAAAGGTTTCTGACTATATTAATTGGGAGATGGAGGAACCTAAATGGAAGGAATTCAATTTTCTATTAAGAAGGGATAATTTGAAATGCCAGAGACATGTATAATGGGATCCGATCCTCCTAAGGCTGCATAATCTAATTGGGGAGGCTAAGTGGTTTGATAGAGAAAGGGAAGATGAGTGGATTTGGAAAGGTAGCTCTTTAGGTTGTTTCTCAGTCAAAAAGGCTTATGAAGATCTGGAGAAGCCTTTGGATGCCATTATAGACCATTTTTGGGATGAGGTGTGGTTAAAGAACTTGGTTCCCAAAATTAACTATTTCTGATGGACTACGACTCATTGTTAAATTCTTACTATTGACAACCTAGTTAGGAGGGGATTCCAATTGGTTAATAGATGCTCCCTTTGCAAGTAGGAAGAGGAGTCAATTATGCACATTTTCTTTCACTGCCAATTTGTGAGGGAAGTGTGGTCCTAATTTTTGTCGTTGTTGTCCTCCGATTGGGTGTTTCCTCACTCAATGAAGTTGTTTATAGAAAGCTGGTCGAATTGTCCTTTCTCCCATAATGTAATTGTTGACCTCTGGAACCAAGTTCCTCCCTTTGTCACCTAGGGATTATGCAAGGAAAGGAATACCATGATATTTAGGGAAGTGGAGAGAAGTAACTAGGAGGTAAGTTTGATCATAAAAACATAGATTAAGGAAAAAATTGAGGCTGGAAGATACAACTTCTCCAAAGCTTGGCCTAACTATAAAGAAATGAGGATCAAGCAAAATTGGGGCATAAGGAAGGATCTTACTAAACTCAATTGGTCAATGATGCTAACTAGAATCGCTATTGTTTGGAGCCCTCCACAGAAGAATTGGATAAAGTGTAACTTTGTTGGGTGTTCAAAAGGAAACCCGAGATTAGCTGGGGCAGGGGGTTTGTTAAGAAACCACAAAGGGGAATGTATAGTGAGATTTGGTGTGAATATGGGTGCCTGTTCTAATAATAAAGCTAAAGTAATGACTGTGTTAGGGGGCTTCAAAACTCTTAAGGAGTTGGGTTTTAAAAATGTCATAATAGAAGGGGACTCCAAGCTAATAGTGGATATTCTAAATGAAGTGGTTGTGCCACCATGGGATTTAAAAAATATAATTGATAAATGCCTAGTCCTGAAGAAATTCTTTACCAATTGCAGGGTGCAACATGTCTATAGAGAAGGCAACAAAGTTGCTAACTGTGCCGCCAACATGGCTTTGAGTTGTACGGGGTGGACCCGATGGGAAAATTGTAATATGCTGAAGTCTTTAAGAGACTTGATACTAAATGAAAAATTTGAAAATGATTACAATATGCAAAGATGAAAGGTTGAAGCTATGCAGGAAGTATGGGAGCCAAGTGGTGTTTAAAGGATTTTCGTGTAATGATGATATTGGGAGTATGGGGTTGTATTTGAAGATCTCGACATGAAGTAATATTAATTACTCTTCCTTCCTAGAGGTGACCGATAATCACATGGAGTTATCCAAGTTGTTAAGGGTTGTCATTTCAAACTGTGTTGATTTTCCTTGTGTCATCTATTCTCGAATTTCTAATGTTGAGCAAGGTATGATAATTAGTAAGGATTTTATTACTTGTAAGAAAAATGATGGGGTTTTCGTACCGAGAATTGTGTCGTTGGCCTTCACAAAAAGAAACTTCTTGATTCAACATTTTTTATCGGCTATGTTTGTTATTTTGCGAAAGAGTGTTTGCTACATTAAGGGAAGAAAGTAGGAGTGGGAGATTATGAAGAAAAGCTCGCTACAACCTAAGAATTTGTAGAGAAGCAAAATGGGAGGCCCACAGAAGCACACTGAGCCTCCTAATTTCTAGGCCCTTAAGCAAAATGTGGATTTATGGAGGCTTTTCAAAAATGCTGGTATGGTTCCATTCTTTCAATCTTTGAAGGGCTACAATGAGAACCTAATGGCCAAGTTCACCAATTCCTAGAGGAAATGAAGTGTAACCATTGGCATGGTGAAGTTCGAGGTCATGACAAGGTTCATAGCTGAAACAACTGGTTTGCAAAATCAAGGGATTAAAGTTGTAAAGAAAAGTGGGGTTGACTATCAAAAGTTTGTCAACAAATTCCTACATGAAGGGGAGAACCTTAAAAGATTCCAGAATGGGTATGTTATGTTGGAACTGCCTCCTCCCTTTGCTTTAGTTAGCCTATTTTTAATGCTCTATTTTACCTTAGAGGGAAGGTATATGTTGGTACATGCATACCACTTTCCCCTACTAAATCATATTAGGCATGGTGAGAGTTAATTTACCCTTTTAGTTGGTGTCTTCCCTACAACTCAATATTGAGAAGGGTGCCAATCCTCCCCTACACCAAGGTTTTATGTTAACATTGTATAAGTATTCTTTGGCTCTAAATCCTCATGGTAACCCTTTGGCCAGTAGAAATGATAATCCCAACTGTATTGAAGGGGATAATGAGGAACCGCTTGTTGATGGAAATCCTGCTGCTATTGAAATTCCTGCTATGGAAACTAATCCCCACCCGCCTCCCGTAGTTGTTGCTAGGAGGGTGCTAATTCTTGAAAAGAGCTAGTCTCCTGTGGCCAATGTTTCCAACCCCTCAAATCTTGTGTCGCAGAAGAGTGAGGAAAAAAGGAGTTTATGAGATAGAGCTCATCAAGGCTACACCGGAGAAAAGAAAACACTCACCTTTGCTACTAGAACTTCCCAAGACAAAGAAATTCAAAAGAGATATAAACCCTAGGGATGTCATTAATATTTTTGAGGAGGGTATGCATAATGGGGAGGTGAAGGAGACTGTGCAGGGGCAAGGTAGCGGAGGGAGTGGTGGTAGAAGGTCTTCCCACCTAGCAAAAGTTGCCTCAAAGGACAAAAAAGGCAAATAGAAAATGACTGTGTGTGATGAGGAAGACTTAGATTATGAAGAGTTTGAAGCCCAGGAGGAAGAAGATTCTGAGGATATGGATTTTGAGGACTCAGCGCATGATATGGGCGAAGAAGGATTAGAGGAGGATAAGGAAGAGGAAGAGGAGGAACAAATTGAGAAATTTGAGGAACAAAAGAATGATGTTGAGAATGTGTAGGATGCAGGGAATATGGGTATGGAGATTAATACTGAGGACTCAAGCATTGAATTCTTGAAGAGTAGACTATTTTTTTTTTAGGTTCAATTTGATGATATGGAAAAGGCCTTAGTTACACTAATGAAGGTAACTAATAGACTGATGAGGAGGGCGATGTTGGGAACTACTTCTGGAGAATCCAAAATTACCAAGAAGCTAAAGAAATAGGGGAAGCCAGATTTCTTAAAGATGTTGGACAAGTCTGAGGGACTTGACTAGAGAGAATACATCTCTCTCATGGGATAATATGGGAACCTGTGGAAGAAAGATAATTAATGGCTTCTTGTTGCTGCTTTGATGACGACATTAAGTTTTTTGTCCTTTTGTTTCATAATATCAGACTGCTATTTTATAATAGCTATGCTATGGTGGAATACCACCTAGGACACTATTGAATTGATTAATGGTTTACATAGTTTTAAGTTTGCTAGTAGAAACTTACTATTTTTTATTATTACTGGATGTACTATGGTTACTATGTTAAATGATGGTCTGCGTGCTAATCTGGTTGCTATTTTTTGGTTCTTGCTGGTGGTGTTGTTTCCCACCTTTTTTTGGTTCCTTTTGGTTTGTTGGCTGTAACCAGGGGATCAGGGCCCTTCCATACTTATCTAATCAAAAACATGTGAATGTGTCCCCTAATTACCTCATGGAATAAATTACTAGGTACAAGACTTTAATATTCACACTAACACCTAAGCAAGCTTAATTAAGTGTAGGAAAAACCTAGGACTAAGGGAAAATAAATTAAACCACTAGGAAAATAAAAGCCTACACCAACACTTTTTCCATTACCTTCATCCAATGTTCATCTTCGCATGCCTCACTCACTGTTTTAGGTTCAATTTTAGAAACTAAACACAAATTTACCTCAACTTCAACAACTCTGCTTCTTATCAATACTCCTTTCTCTTGTCTCCAATGATTTGTTCTTTCAAATGATTCTTTTGCACATAATTAGGGGTTTTAGGGGTCTTCTCTGGAGCTTCTTCCTCTTCATTCTGTACTTATTTTTCAATAGATTTCTCTTCTTCTTCTCTATAATTAGGTTCATTTGACACATATCTATCTACTGTGATTGAATTATGTAATTTTTCATCAACTTTAACATTTGCATTCTCAACAATATTTCTCAACCTTTTGTTGTAACATCTGTAAGCTTTGCGTTTAGTAGAATATCCAAGAAAGATACCTTCATCAGACCTTACATCAAACTTTCCTAAGTTTTATTCATCTCTCTTGATGTAACATTTGCTTCCAAATATTCTAAAGTACTTCACAATAGGAGTCTTCCATACAATAACTCATAGGGAGTCTTTGTGCTGTTAGATTTTGCTTGAAGTTTGTTAAGTATTTAGACAATAGTATGAATTGCTTCTCTCCATTAGACTTATGGTATATTTGCTTCCTTCATCATATTCCTAGCATCTTCTTGAATAGTCTAGTTTTCCCTTTCAACAACTCCATTTTGCTAAGGATTTATAGGGGCAAACAAATTCCTCTTTATTCCATGAACTTCACAAAACATGTTAAACTCATTAGAGGTGAATTCTCCACCTTTGTCAGAACTCAAACATTTTATTTTCAAATCTATTTCATTTTCAACCATAGCCTTAAATGCTTTGAACCTATCCAGTGCATCAGATTTTTCTCCAAGAAAAGTAACCCATGTCATTCTAGAGTAATCATCAATCAAAAGCATAAAGTACCTATCACCTTGAAGACTTCTCACCCTTGTAGGACCACATAAATTAGTATGAATTAATTCAAGTAGTTTGGTAGCACATTGTTCCTTTCCTTTGAAACTAATCCTTGCTTGCTTTCCAAATTGACAATCCTTGCAAACAACATTGATAGGCTTTGTGATTCTTGGTAGATCTCTTAAAAAATGAACTGAACCGATTTTTACCAAATTATCAAAATTCATGTGACACATCCTTTTGTGCCATAACCAACTATCATTAATATAAAACATAAAGCAATGGCCATCATCACCCTTAAGCTGAGAGATGTTCCCATATGTTCTTTTACCAACAACAATCATAGTGCTGAACCCTTTTCTAATCTCACATGTTTCATACTTAAACACAATAATATATCCTTTTCTACACATTTTTCCAACACTCAAAATATTATTCCTTAATCCCTTAACATAGAAAATATTATCAGTATTATGCTTACCGTCAAAACTGATTGAACCTATTCCACAAATCTTAGCTCTTGAATAATCTCCAAATTTAACTAATCCTCCATCATACTTCTCAAGTTGAACAAACTTACTTTTGTTGAGCTGGTCATGTGATTAGAGTAGCCACTATCAACAACCTAGTAATTCTATCTTCTTTAACATGAAAATCAGATACCAAAGTACCTTCAACCTTATCCTTCTTCTCTAGAACACTTTCCTTTACATAACTTTCAGAGTTAGCAGAAGTAGATTCATCTATTAAAGCTAAGAACATGAATTCAACATCATCAAAGTCTCCATAATCAAATTCATCATCAGAAATACCAACATAATAATCCATTTTAATCATTTTAACATAATAAGCCCCTTTAATAATTTTAACTTTTTTCTCCTTACTGTTGTGTTCACAACCCTCTTTGGACATTTTGAAGCATAATGAACTATTTCAGCACAACTAAAAAATTTGAAAGGTAGCTTACCTTTGTACTTACCAATTCCCTTCTTCATTCTTCTTACAAAGTTAGCTTCCACATCATCAAGATCTTCTTCATCTGAATCTTCAACCTTTTCTGATATACTAGCCTTGTAAGCAGTCTCTACTTTTATACCATTCTTAAAACCAAGTTTTCTCATTTCAAATGAAGTTAGTGTACCAATCAACTAATCTTTAAAATAATTGTCAAAATCCATAGTTTCCTTAATAGCAAATACCTTTTCAGTGTAACAATCAAGAAGAGATTTGATAACTTTCTTTATTGCTTTAGATTTTTTTACTTCTGAACCAAGACCTCTCATAGCACTACCTAGCTCATCAATTCTTTGTATGTAGACTTTAATTGTTTCATCCTCAAACATTCACATTATCTCAAGCTGTACCTTTAAATTCTGCAACTTTTCTTGTTCAAACTTTAGATCTCCTTCATAAATTCTTTCTAGTTTGTCCCAAACATATTTAGCAGTCTTCAGACTCAACTTTTACTAATTCAGTATTTGAAAGACTATTTAAAAGAATAAATCTTTCTTTAGCATTTACCTCATGTGCCTTGACCTCAACAATTGTGCTTGGACCATTTTGAGGTGCAAAATATTGAGTCTTTATTGCCTTTTGAATCTCATACCCATGAGATGCTAGATATCCTTCCATCTTTGTGGTCCAGAATGTATAGGATCTGCCATCAAATTTAGGGAAATCAATCTATGGCGCCATCTTGGATCTACCTCAAGTGGTTAAGATCTTCTCCAAGGAACCTTGCTCTGATACCAATTGTTGAAAAACAAGACAACTGAGATGGGGGATGAATCACTTGTACCAAATTAAAACAAAAAAACCCTCAACAAGAATTAGATATGTATGCATTCATTAAACCCTTAGTCTATTATGATGTATGAACATGGAATGAAAATAAAAAAAATATAAACAACAACACTATACTCATGAGAACACCAGATTTATGTGGAAAACCCAATGAGGGAAAAACCATGATGAGGATTAGCTCACAATATAAGTAATTGCAAAACCGATACAAAAGGGATCACTACCAGAATATGACACACTATCCAAAAAAGCTCATAGCCAAAGCTCACTGTTTATAAATAAAAAAAAGATAGAAGAGAAATGTTACATAGAGAACACTATCTCAATGCAATATAGATTCCACCACAATTACTCACACACACTCTTGCAGTCTTTCTTGAAAGATTGAGGACACCTTCAACTCACTACCTTAGTAAATCCTACACTTGAAATTAGCATTTCTCTACTAAAATTCACATCACTCGCATCATCCACACCAATCTTGCATCTATATTCACCTTCTTCATCAACTTGACTTACATTTATACCATCTTCAACCTTGAAACCCTTCCAAGATTGGCTAAACATGTTTTACACTTACAATTTCAAATTAGGTTGGCACCTAAACATTCCTGCGATGGATAGGAATGAAGGTGACCTATAAAAATCCTTAGCTAGGACCCATATATGCCCTAACAAACCTCAACACACTTCCACAAGCTTTGTATATAGTGTTGACACTAGGTCAGTCGTTACCCATGCAAACATAATGAAACATTAAGTACATGCTTCCTTAATTCAATCTGAAACTCCTGGACAACATAATTCACTTGAATATAATCTAGAATAATCCTCGAACCACCTAAGATTCACCAAATACTTCAACCAAATTCGCAACATAGAAATACTTCAACCCAAAACATTCAGTTAACCTTATACATATACTGACAAATGAAACTCACACTGTACTACAACAAATCAAGAGAAACCTTGAATTATGAAAGATACAAATATTATAAGAAACTTCCCAAATCCACACAACCTGAAGCCAAACTATGGATAAATGTGGAGCAAATACATTTCTCCCAGGCCATAGGAAACATCAGTGAAAAATTGGTTCACACACTGGTGAAAATATCTCACTTTGTACAATGATCCAAAAACCTAAATTTTGAATGTAGCAACCTCTAAAAACCTTGAACAACATATCAGATTCACACAGGAATAGCCTTAACATAGAAGAAAAATGAAGTACAATATTGAAGCACATTCAAAACACTTACACAACACTATTTTCTTTGTTTATCAAATTTTCTCAAAAGCATTTGGAAGCCAAGTACCAATGACATCACCTCAACACCTTAAAATATTCCAACATGTCTCCAGACACCACAACATAAAGATAGCTCCATGTACTCACAACACTTCCTCAAGGTCTCAACTGCACATGTATAACCTACAACAACTTGTTTTTCCCTTTTTCACATTTTTTTCAATATCGTCAACACAGAGTTGACATCAATGACAACACCAACTTGTAGACATCCCTATTGACATAAATGAAAACACCTTCATACTTGCAACAATAATATTCCTTCAATTCATACACATCATAATGGTTGACTAACACATGTCCATAATGCATCCCATATAGAAAATAATGTTGATGCATTGCGTACTACACCTTGGGCCCCATCTTTTCATCTAGTCTTCTGCACCATCAAAAAATTGGGAAGAGGATTTGGTGCATCCCATAGCACACTGCAGGTCCTTCCACCATCCCAAGGCTTTCCCCAAGTAGTGAACATACCATAACCTGGTGGATTTTGACTTGAATCACCTATAGGCCACTAGTGAGAACTCTGTCCACCTAGGAAGAAGTAGCTCCCAACATATACCACCTTGCAAACTTAGTGGTATTGTCAGCTATCTTCTTCACAATCTCGGGTAACACTTGGCATCAGTCACTTCTGTGCCCTTAGTGATAGCTAGTGAACCCCCTCAATTTAACAATTAGCCCTGAATTATCATTACCCGCATGGATGGGTCCCTACCCATGCAACTATTATTGTATCATATTAATAACCAGGGTAGCCCATAACAACCTTCACCTCTGTGAACCAGGTGAATTTTGACTAGTCCCTAGTAGTAGCCTACACATCGGTCATTGGCACGGTCCAATGACTACCTATCATTGCTCAAATATCCCAGAGGTTCATACTTGGGTGGGTCATACATAACATGAATCACAATCACAATCAATAGATACACGGGCCTATACATAGAGACCTCTAGATATGGAGTTGGTTTTCACAAACACATAAGAGATACATGGAACCAAAATAAGATGGCCATTACACAACATATATATAAATAGTAACTATAAAGTAGTCAAATCCCTTATTTCATTCCACTTACTATATAGAAGTAGATTATGTATTAAATATAAGTTATTAATTTCCTTAGCTCCCTCATACCCATCCAATACCCATTTTAGCCTCAACTAATGCTTATGGAGGAGGAAAGGTCAAACCAATTAGGAACAACCCCAAACCCCAGAGTTATCCCCCTTGTTGATGGGTGTTTTAGCACTCAACATAGGTAGTGCATAAGTGCACTACCTCTCTTAAAAGGTAATCTTCAACAACAAGTTGCTAAAAATTACCCCAAGGTATCTCGGGTGTCAGGTCATGACTTGCTTGGAATGTTTCAGTGGTTTTAATGTGATTTTGCTAGTAATCACAGGCAACCTTACGCAAGTTAACTTGGAGGGAAATTGGTTCTTCAAATGGTGTTTTTAAGGTGTGGAAATTGATGTGTAGTTGCTGCAGGTTCAAAACAATAGTCTAGAACTCTATTTTCATCCTCAGATTTGGCTTTACAATGTGCAATGAACCTTGTCTAAAGTTACTATTTAAAAGAAAAGTCAAAAGGGTAGGGAAGAGATTAAGTTCCCAGATCTGAAACTACTAATGAACAGTGATAATGGATGACTCTATAGTGGACAACCTTCCCAAAACAAAGTTCCACTTAACCAAATCAACTCACAGTCTCATGAAACTAATGCAATCTTCTAAGGTCTACTGATTTTCAACCATTCATTCACCATAAAGCATGAATAAAAGATAGAATTTAAGTGCAGCATTCAATTAATGTCTAGACTAGCTTTACACTGCTATTTATCATCAACAAATAGTAAAAAGCATGGACAAGGAAGGGAATCAACACAACAAAATTCTTCAATACTAATGAACAACACCAACTAATCTACTAAAAGCATTCTAAACACATAGAAAAACAATGTAAATCTATTCAAATTCACTAACTATGAGGAGAAGAATCATGAAACATGAAATTGGAACTCAAGAATGTTGTGCCCTTAGCACACACGCCCCATTCAAAATGGGGACCCTCTCTTTCCTCTTCCTTTCCAGGTCATTTTTCCACCGCCTCATTTTGCATGCCCTTGTTTTAGTGTCCTATATGGTCAGTGCGCCTTTAAGGTACTATCTCAAGTTGACCATGTTCCACCCCTCCAAATTTTCTAAGTCTTGGGTCTTCACGAAGTTCCCTTGGCAGTTTGCCTTTGCCAGCGTCCTTGGCACCCTTTGGGCCTGACCTCTCGGGTTTCCCCTTGCGGGTTTCCCTTTGGTGTTTTTCATTCCAAATGGTCAAAGGACCTCATCCTTCTGCATCCTAGGTCTCACTGCTTCGTTTGCCATTCCTCCATGTCTTCAACGACTAAGTTTAAATGTGCAGCTTTGAGACCTATTCAACCTGGCCTGCCGGGATGCTCTTGTCGAACTTCTGTTTCTCTTCCGCCATTTCTAACGACTATCCTTCGATGGCATCCTTCCACTTGGAGTCCGACATCCTCAATGCTGCCCCTATGTCTCAACAACATTCCAAACGTCCATTTGCCGACGACTTTCCAGCCATCGGACTCCGACCCGCCTGCGATCGATCCTAAAATTCAAATCCACCAACCTTTTTGGTCGCCATACATGTATTTATTGAGGGCATTTAATGCCTTTAAAATCTATAAATAGGCTGATTCAACTTGTCATTTTCACATGTTAGGTTAGCTAGAGAAGTTCAGAGTGATCCAAACCAGCATCTAACGCTGCCCTTGAGCCCGAAGTCTTCCATTTCTGGTTCCTCACTTTCATTGGCGAGTTCACCATCTTCATTCACCGAATTCTTGTGGCAAGTTTTCCCTCTGTGCCTCATCTTGTGTTTTTCTCAATTTTTGCTAAAATGAATAAACTAAAAGGATAAAAAACAAGAGCCTTAGATGGAGAAGGGTCCTACACTCAAAACCCATGAGCTTAAAACTTTAGAAAATCATCAAATCACCCTGTAATTGGCTTCAAAACTTCATCATCCTAACACCACTCTTTACGTAGAGCTTTAACACTCTTCGGGCCCAGGACTCCCTTTTGCTACCGTTAAAACATCAAACTAAACTTTAAAAGTGATGAGATTCATTCTTGGGTCCAAGACCATGGAGCGCCCTTACCGGTTCACCGATTAGACTTAGCAAAAATTGAACTCCGTCGTTCCAACCTAGCTTTTGGGCCCGTTCCCGCGGGATTTCGTCCCCAGGATGCTATTCATCCTCCGCTGTTTCTCAACGACATCTTGGTTCCTACTATCCGTCCTTTGGGCTCCACTCGTCAATTCACCGTCCGACATTCAAATTGAAATAATCACATCCATAACCTTTGCCAGGTCCCCTTCTCCGGATTTCCACTGTCGGGACTTCGTCCTGCCTCAGCTATTGCGAAAAGGAAAACTGACTCCATCCTTCTGCCATCCGGGGCCTGGTACCCCAATTGTTGATGCAACTTAATGAAGAAAATCTAGAAGCCAAGCTTGATCTTAGGTCTGGTCCGCTGGATTGCCCCCATCGGACTTTTGCTCATTGCCCACCGTTTCCAAACGACTATCCTTGAGTGACTTCCTGACCCTTTTGACCTGAACGCTTAAACGGTCAAGGAGTATTGCCAGCTATCCTTCAGCCTTGCAGGTCCTGGACCCCAGAACACCAACCTCAGAATAATGTTTTATCAGAGCCGTTCCAAACGACAAATCCTGAATGACTTTCCCTCCTCATGACTCCAAGTGCTCCAATGATGATCCAAACACCTCCCAATCTAGAATCAAGCTTTGACCCACATGATCAAATTGGACCCTCTTTCCCATGAACCTTTCAAATCATCTAAATATGAAGGCAAGAGAAACCATGTAGATTGCCTTGCCCTATTTTCTCTTCAAAACAAACATCCTGCCAGGGAAGTCTGACCCCTGGGACAACCTAGACTATCTAAACTCCTTCTTGAAAGCTACTAATGACAATCTAGAATAAATGTTGGACTTCTTGAATGCTATATTATCTAATCTAACTCCTTCCACGGGGATTTGGATAACATTTATGTCTTCATGCTTGATTATGCTTACCATGCCTGTGTCTGTAGGATATATGGAATCAGGTGTAGGACCCTCAGGGGCCATCGCAAAGAAAGACAAAGGAAATAAAATAGGAAAAGTTCCTCATAGAAAAGAAGACAAGGATCAGATGAAGTAATAGTTCCAAGGGGAACCACTACATTCTAAGGTCACAACAACATGGAAAGAGATTACAAACACCAACATTGGGCATATTGATATAGATGAGTTCAAACAGAGGGTCAAAGTCAATCTGACAATGGATAATGCAAGGTTAATCAGAGGCAGCGAAATTGCTAAGGCTGTAGGCTTCCCTCCATCTCTTGTCGCTCCTAAGCTAGTAATGGCTTGCAGGGCAGCATCTCAGCTAGAGACCCAAACAATAGTAGACAAAGATAGAAACATTCTAGCCGACATGTCCCCCAGGGCAATAACAAAGACATTTCACATACCTACCTTTGGGGAAATGGAAGTATCGACCATTGCAGATTGTAAGGCAATGTGGGACGAAGATCCCTTACAATGTAAGAAGCTCATATATCAATATTGGCTAAAAGAGAGGTGGGGTAGCATTGCTAAGGTTCCCCAAGAGCTCTTCCACAATGATTTACATGAAGATTATCATGACCTGGTGACCCTGCTGAGCAGAGTAATGGGCCTTCCCACTGTTGCGTACTTCTAGGAATGGATGGTATACTTTGTTGAAAAGATTCTTCACAAAAATGGGGATGATGCCACGAATACCACATTCTATTGGGGCGAGATCATTAGTGATTGCTTTCATGAACAATTCATGAACATCAAGAAGACCTCCAAGTTTTACTTGACATCCTACCTGGTATATTCACTGGCCAAATGGAGGCAATACAGTGGCTTGTTTAGAGCTCCAAATGAAGAACAAGGTACAAAGTTGAAAGTCTATGATAGGTACCCCTAGTTACAATTCAGAAATTTCAAAAGGGATTATTGTAGATTCAATGAAACTTTCATAGGTCATATAATTAGGCTACTCATGGGTGATTTTGAGAGGAGAGTCTCCCATAGTGCTCGGGCCTTCCTAAAGAAATATGCTTTCCTATTTATCCAGTAGCTGAAATTCACATACATTCATGCCCAAGGGTTTCTAAAAAGACCAAATAAGCTGCCCTGGTATCCTAATGACCATATAGTATTGTTGGAACTCTCTCAACAATTTCAACATGTACACACCCTGCTAAGCAACAAGCATTTGGCTAAGATTTCTTATCCCCTTTCTTTCAGCCAAGGGATGTATGAACTACATACCTCTCAATGTGTAGGAAATTTAGAGAAGGAGTTGGCCGAATACCACCTCAGGCTTCACATTGCCCGACCATGGATGGATCCTTATGGACATATAAGGAAGGTGCTTGGACCCGAGTATGCCCATTTGCATAGTGTTGAAGATTTCTGGGAAAATTGTAAAGATGACAAGGAGGTGCAAATGAGGTATTATATGTGAATGAACACATACTTTGTGAAGAGGGTAAATCTATTCCCTGTGCCTGATCAAGTAGAGGAAGATGAGATCACCATCATAGATATTCGATATGCTATAGTTGCTGACTTGCCGCTGCCATTAATAGATTGGGATGAGCAAGAGGTCGACGACCTTGACATTATAACCAAGCCCAACGAGGCTCATACAAGAGAATGGGTTGATGGGTAGGTTGCCCAATTGAAGCAATAATGGGTCGTCCTAACCTATTAAGGGATTGAGAGTGAACCAAGTGGGATAGATGGCAGGACAACTGCTACTTCAATAGGAGAGACTTCAAAGTCCCCTCCACTCACTCGCTCTAGGAAAAGAAAAGAGACTTAGGAGCAACAACCTAACCTAAAAGTATATGCAAGGAAGGCCTCAGAAGCTGAGCCTTCCAAGAAACACAAAAGGTCAAACAGTAGTACTACAGTGCCTATTAAATAGGAAGATCCACTCCACGAGGGAGAAGAAATGGAGACTGATTTGTCTAAGTCTCCACCAGTTGCCTCCGCTATTGTGCCTCTTCCACCGGCTTCTCAAGCCATGGTGGCTACCTCCCCACCTGTGGTGGACATCTTAGTCCACCTTGCATTTTCTTCACTGGTCGGACTAGTCATGGTGGTTGATTCTTCTTCCACCACCACCTCTCCACTTTCTTCTACCTCCATGTCTCCAACTACATCCATCTCATTGGAAACAACAACCATACCTATACCAATGCTCTCCTTTTGAGAAGCATTCTCACGGCATATGCAGAGTGTCCCCTCCAAAATTTATGAAGTACTGTTGAATCTAGCCATATAGGCTGCCTTGGTATAGGTTCTCGTCAACGCTCCTATCTCAAAGCCTCCAATTGAGCTGCCTAAGATGAAGGCCACAATGAAAATATCTGAGGAATGGGAATGACGGGAGAGGGAAGCTGCAAAGGCATTGGAGGAGGAAGCAAATGACTACCATGAGCATCCAGAACATCAACATTTTCAAATTGATAAGGTAGTTCGTGAAGGAGAAGATACATAGTATTTTAAGAAGAGTGAAGAAAGGGATGCTGGTACTAAGATTATACAAACATTTGACACCAATTTTGAGGAGGAACTGGCCTGGCAATTAAAAGATGTTGGAGAGGAAATAGAAAGACCACCCTTAGGAGAAGGAAGACAAGAAGATGATAAAATTGAAGAAAGCACAACACTTCCAATAGGTGAGCAACAAGAGGAATGCTCCAAGCACAATGAAGAGATGCCTCTCTCCAAAGGGCAGGAAGAATAGGAAAAGAAAGAGTATGAAGATGTGCCACCTCCACGTGAGGAAGAGGAGAATAGAGAAGAAAATAAATTGGAAGAGGAGGCTCAAATTGACAAGAGCCCTGTAACAGAGCAACCTAAGGAAGACAAGCATGATGAAGGAAGGGAATAAAAGGAAGAAAAGGATGTTAAAAAAGAAATTCCTAAAGATCACTTGCCCACTAAATCCCTCATCAAGCGCATGGTGTTCATCCAGGACTCCAATGAAGAAGAAGAAGATACAAGGACAGAGAAGGAAACTCCTAAAGAAAAGGAGATTGAAATCAAGAGAAGTGAAGAAGATGATCATGAATCACCTAAAGAAAAGTCCTCAATGTTGGAATGGCTGGAAAAACAACTTGAAAAAAAACCTCCTATCCTGAGTCATCCAAGAGTGAAGCTAGAGGCCATCTTAGCCTGGGCGCAAATTAGCACTAAGAAAGAAAAGAAGCCCAAATTTAGATCCAAGATGACAATGGATGCTTCTGGATCTAGAACCGTGTAGGTAGCCATGCCGGTGGTTGGAAAAGAGGGAATAAGCTATAATGTTTCCACTATCGACTTGGGGATGAACACCAGAGAACAAAAAGTGGACCACCTTCAGGAGTCCATCACCACAATAGTGCATTTGATACAACAAGATAAGATCTCAAAGGAGGAACTCAAGGCACAAGTGGCTGATCTGGCAGCTTACATTCAACAATGGTCATCAACAGAGGAGCTGCCTACCATGTCTTTGGCCCTGCCACAATTGTTGTCCAAAGAACAAATAGATAAGCTTGAAAAGAGAAAGAACTTGGATAAGACCACAGAGAGCTAGTTCTGACAATTTTTATACATTGGAAACATGGGCACCAATCATGTTGTTAGGACAACAAACAAGTTCTTGGAGTTACAAAGGTATCTTGAAAGCACAAGGAAATTCTGTACAAATTTCTTGGGGAGATACAGGTCTACTTACCCAAAAATTGAGGCCATCCTCAAGTTGCTAAAGAAAACTTGGAAAGATGAGCTCGCATTCAAGGAGGATGATCATTGGCTTGTGGAGACATGGAGGATGGATTTTGAAAATTGAAAGGAAAGATTGGAGCAGGTACTCTACAGGGTAGATCCAGATATCAACTAGGCCAAGGATATTAGAGCAGATTGTATTCGATATTTGAAGCTAATGACAAGATATGATATGCTTGTTGTCCAAATTGACCATGAAAAGATAAAGCCTCATTTCCAAAAGAAGATGGAGGACGGGATGTCCACCGAGATCACCACTGATTTCATGATTTTTTCCACTTGAGCCTTTGCCCAATCTGAGCTATTTAGAGACCACACTGCCAAGTATGATGAAGACTGGGAAAAGCTCACCGACCGGTCCAAACAATGGGGTTACCAAGTGCTACAATCTCAAATCATGGAAATTGATAAGCTCCAACCGTTGATCTTGAAGTTCATGGAGTATGTTCGATATTTGAAGCTAATGACAAGATATGATATGCTTGTTGTCCAAATTGACCATGAAAAGATAAAGCCTCATTTCCAAAAGAAGATGGAGGACGGGATGTCCACCGAGATCACCACTGATTTCATGATTTTTTCCACTTGAGCCTTTGCCCAATCTGAGCTATTTAGAGACCACACTGCCAAGTATGATGAAGACTGGGAAAAGCTCACCGACCGGTCCAAACAATGGGGTTACCAAGTGCTACAATCTCAAATCATGGAAATTGATAAGCTCCAACCGTTGATCTTGAAGTTCATGGAGTATGTTACTTTGAAGAAGCAAAAAGGTAACCCTATTATTGATGATGAAGTCCCTAAGCAATAACTACAACAAAGGGAAATCAACAAAAAGACAAAATGCTACAGTGTTGCCACTAGAAGACAAAATAAGGAAAAGGACAAAATGTATTTTAAAATGTAATATATTGTGGGGTAGGTAGAACCCTAATTTTTAGTGAATCTTGGCTACATAATGCAAGTTAATCTTGCCCATTCATTATACTTTTTGGACACTATAAATAGGGGGTCTCCTCTCATTTTCAAGAGAGAGTTGAGTTGTTGTAATGACATGTTGCTGAAATTATAATAGTACATTGAATTTGGTGAATTTTTGAATTTCTTTGCATGTTTCATGATTCATCTCCAATAGTTAGATGATTTAGTTAGATTAATTTGCTGTTTCAGTTAGTTTTAGCTTGCTTTGATAGATTTGGTAATGCTGTTCAATGGTTGTGAAATTTTTTATTGTGTAGATGCCTTTCTTGTCCATACTTTTTGCTATTTACTGCTGGTAGATGGCTGTGTAAAGTTAGTCTGGACTTAAATTCAAAGATTCTCCAAAATTTTATCTTTATTCATGCATGTACATGGTGAATGAATGGTAAAATATTTCAAGTCCTTAAAAGATAACACATATTTCATGATACTGTGAATTTTCTGGTTAAGTAAAATTTTGTTTTAAGGAAGCTGTCCATAGTAGAAACCTCCATTATCATTGTTCATGGCTAGTTGCAGATCCAAGAACCTCTTCTCTTGCCTACCTTTTTCCTTTTTTTTTTAAGAAATAGCTTGTTGGGATTGTAAAAATCTGTTGTTTTTACATGTTGATTTTACTCATATATTTCCAGATTGGTCCTACCGTGTGCATATTTCACCCGTTTCTTGCCATATGGTCTCATTGTTCCATCAAGTCTTGCATTTTTCACATTCTGGTTCCTATCGGCGTGAGATGGTCAAGGTCTCTCTGACCCATGTTGTGTTTTCTACTAGCAAACATCTATGTTGCCTATCGGTAAGACTTTTCTGCTGTTATGGCAATTGGATTTTACATGCTGATGATTTTCGGCAAGACCTCTTCATGGTCTCAGCAACAGAGGATGATACACATTTCGGCATGAGTTGCGGTGTCGATATATGGTCTTGGCGAGATCTCTATGTCTTGTCGACCGGCACATTAAATGATCATTTCAGCCAAACTTGTTGGTGTCGGCATAATGTTATAACGATCTTGATGTGTCTTACCGATTTGCTCGTGTAGATCTATTTCGGCTAGAGTCATAGTATTTGACATTGTGTCTTGGCGAGGTCTTCTTGTCTTGCCAACTGACAGTGGAGGAATTGACTTTATCGGTATGAGTTACTGACATTTGGTGAAATGTCATAGAGACTTCGTTGGGTCTCACCGATAAAGGGGGCATAAGGTTTCTATCGGTGTGACATTGTATTGTCTCGGCGATCAGATGTGAACTTAAAGTATGTTTCGGTGAGACAAGGATAACCAATATGAGGTCTCCCTGATGTCATGAGGTCACAATGAAGTAAATAAGACTAATGGTGCATCGATGAGAAAGCCAATAGGTCACAGTGACACATAAGATGAATAAAGGAACTTTCGATGAAACACAATGTGGTCTACATGAGGTCTCTCCAATATCAGAATGTTACAGCGACTGAAACAAATATAACAAAAATGTGATCTCGGGGAAACGTAAAGGTATTCAATATGATTTCTCCCCGATGGTAGAAAGTCACGACGAAGGTGAATAAGACAAAAGGAGTGACTAGTGATTGAATTTCCTTCGGCATACTTACGGGGCTGTCTTAGCAACTGTTCCATTTGCGATTAACAAAAATTCAAGCACTATGGCCGACATGTGAATTTCTAAAATACCGTTATAGGCCGACATGAAATTTTCCCGAATACTACAGTTGGCCGACATGAATTTGAAGCGATATGATTCTTGATGTTGGTGTATAAGTATGCACTCCTGGTTGTATTTGAAAGATGGGGATTTTAGATCAGATCTTAGATAGAGATAGTAGATTAGAGATGGATACAGTAGAATAAAGTTCTCTTTCCAGAGACTATGTCGCATATTTTCAAATGGTGATTTCAATGAAATTCAGCTGGTGTGGTAATTTATTTTTGGTGTCGATTGTCTGTTGAATTTATTGAAAAGTATTGCTAAGTTGTCTCCAATTTGATTCTTTCTGGTTGTTTAAATTGATATAACAAGCTTATTTTCAATTTATCAGTGCACATTTTTTGTATCTGTGTGGTTAATTAATTGGTTCTCTCAAGAAGAGATTAAATCCTTTTAGTTGATCACAGTAATAAGGGAAATTCATCTGGATTATTAAAGTAGAGCTTAGTAGTCATAATCCTGCATGTTTATACAAGTTGTAAACAGAACATATGCCAACAATTTGATTTTCTGCCAGAATAAGTTGCCCACTTCTGTTTCATTTAACTCCGCATACCCAATAAGGCAATGGTCTCTGAAATTTCATCATTTGGATTCATTCAGTTTCTTTACATCTATTTTACATTTGTTAATTAAGCATTTTAGGATTTAGATCAGAAGATTGCTATTGCTATCAAGTTGATTTCATTTTTTCACTTCCATCTGCCATTGTGGAAAAATCATTGTGCAAGAAAGATAATCATAAGTCAAGTCTTCTTCATTCAGAAAGGTACACCTGCCTAGGTCTAGCAGAACCTGAAGAGTAGAAGGTTGAAATCTTTTGACCTTGTCTGTTGCCCTAAAGCGTATCAAGAGATTGGTAGCCTCTTGAGGCATTCTGCCTGCATTTTTGAGAGCTAACAAATTGGTGACTCTGTTGGGGATTACATCAGAAAATTCGGTTGAGACCATCATATAGAGTCAGTGAAGAAAAGGTTATAATTTGAGAAGATTCAGAAAGAGTGATTCCACTGGGGAGAAGATCAAAATAATCATTTTCCTACTTTTGGAAAAGTAGGTGGCAACTCTGAAAAAGGTTTGATGAAGAATGGAATTTGTATATGGAACGAATGAATACACAAATGCAGGCAGGCATTGGATTCCTCAAATGCCTAATAGTACAATTGGAAATTCTCAAAATGGAGGCAATGCATATCATGCACAACAGAGTACATACTCACCACAACCATCTCATGGTCAGCATTATGTGCCATATCATCATACACAATGCAATGGTCCACTGTACTAGCATTAGTACCCACCTGGCACCCCCCCTCATCAATACACAACAATGATCAGATAGTTTGATTTGGCAGGGATTCAATTATCCCCTTATCCAATGGATGGCAGTTGGATAGGAATTGTTCCAAAGTTTACAGGGAGTGATGCAGTTACTGCTGAAGAGCATTTAAGAAGTTTCAATGCTATCATCCAAGATTTGGGTGTGCCATATGAAGATTTACACATGAGGCTATTCATGATATCACTTGTTGAAGATGCCAAGGATTGGTTCAACAGCCTACCAGCAGTCTCTATTGATTCTCTCCAAGGATTTCAGGATCAATTCCTTGAGCAATATGGGAATCCAAGTGCACCAGACGCTGCTCTTCATGAATTAATACAGATTCAGAAAGATCAAAATAACACAATTTATGATTTTAATCGGAGTTTCAATAAATTTTAGAATAAGATACCTCATGGATCAAAGTTGCCAGATTCTGTAGCATTGAGTGTTTATTTGAATGCATTCGATCCTAAAATAGGGTATGAATTGAGAAATAGATTCCTAAGAGATTTAACTGAAGTGCAAACGATGGCACTGACATTTGAAAACAACACAAAGGCTACTGGTATAATCAGTAAAAGAGACAACCCTAGGGTTCCTCAGCAAAGCAACAATTATCAGTATAGATAGGAGAATATTTACAGAAATGAGAGGCCGAGGTTGCATGACATGCCTTATAATATAGAATGGAAGGACCAAAAACCTATAACAGCTAGGCTTGGAAGCAAAGAGACTCCTGATCCATTGAGCAAAAAGGGAACTTATATGGTAAGTAGCAATTATTTCTGTGAAGTTTGTGATATGCCACATTCCCCAGATTATTGTGTTGTATCCCAGAGAATGCAAGAAGAGGGAGTGCTGATGGGAAACAGTGGAGAAGATCACATAGTATATTTGAATTCAAATACTTTTCACCATGTTGAGGAAGATGAAGGTGCAAGGCATCTCTCTTGCATAACAGATTGTGACAGGGAAAGCAGTGCATGTTGTGAGGAATCCAATGAGTATTCAAATTGCGAACCTGAGGAGCTTGACCTACAAACAAGGGATTCTTCTACCTCTTATAAAGATCTAGATGAAGAGGCAATGGGAAATATTGATTCATCTGATAGTAAGTATATAATACCTCCAGCTGCAGTTGAAATTTATGAAGATATAGTTGATGAAAAAGTGGTTGGTACATTTGATAATAGTTTCCGAATTTTTTCAAACCCATTGTATGATGAAGTTTTAAAAGAAGATCAGATGATATTTTGCAGAGGTATGCCCATGAATGAACTTTAGGTATTTTCAAATCCACTTTATGAGAAAGAGGAGATAATTTCAGAAAGGAAAAATGATGGAATAAATGATTGCACTGGTAATGTTTTTGATTTTGCTTTCTCTGATGATTTTGGACCTCTCTTTGATGATGATAAAAATGAAAAGTACAACTATAGTGATGAAAATGTTGAGACTTGTTCGCTCAACAGTGGACATATTTTAGATTTTTTAATTCCTAAATACCAGGGATGTGCACATGAGGGTGATCTTGAAGATTTGTGTCCAACTTACATTTGTTTTGACAGTGAGAGATCTTTGTGTAAAGATTTTTATGACACCCAGTTCATTTCTTGGTGTGATGGTGAAACTTTTGGTGTTGATCAAAAGCCTGTGTCCATTCAAGAAGAGGTATGTGATTTTGAAATTTCTAATTCATGTGGAAGAGACTTTTATTTGCATGCCAATGATGATAGAATTCCAGCTTTGATTGGTTCATATATGCTTGATACTGGAGATGTGAGCTATAATATAATATTATCTCCAAATAATGATTTGGAGGAGGTGCAAAAGGTTTCAGATTTGTGTGTTTCAGACAGTGTTGATATAACATAACTTTTTGTTTCTCAAGAGAAGCACTTTGATGGTCAATTTTCAATACAACTTGGAGGGTGTTTCATAATACATAACAGTGAGAAAGATAATGAGGAATTTTGTATTGAATATATTTTCATTTTGTATGTTGAAAATAACATGGGTCTGTCCCATGATGATGAAGAATTTGAAATACAAGATGGTGTAGGGATTTTGGACCAAGTTGAGCATAATGATTCTCTAAAAACTTTTAGTGATAGGGTAGGTTGCATGAATGTCTCTAGGAGGAATCTGATGAACTCAAGACAAAACCAAGTATTTGACAGGGGAAAGTATGGTTTGAGTTTTAGATCGTAACAACTCAGAACAGGTGAAGTTAAAACACATAGGATTTAGGGTTGCCAGTGCATGGACAACTCTTAATGGTCCTCTTTAAAATTCTTTTCCATGCACAATAGTTTAGGGTTTTTTTCATCTCCATCTTGCATTCATTTTCCATTCGTGTCCATTTCCATTCTGCTCACTGGTTCATCATTTTGTGTCTGGTCTGCTCACCCAAAGATCTGGATCCATGCAATGATCTTATTGTCATTCATCCCCAGATGGAGCCACTGTTGGGACTGTAAAAATTTGTTGTTTTTACATGTTGATTTTACTCATATATTTCCAGATTGGTCCTACCGTGTGCATATTTCACCCATTTCTTGCCATATGGTCTCATTGTTCCATTGGGTCTTGCATTTTTCACATTCTGGTTCCTATCAGCGTGAGATGGTCAAGGTCTCCCCGACCCATGTTGCGTTTTCTACTAGAAAATGTCTGTGTTGCCTATCGACAAGACGTTTCTGCTGTTATGGCGATTGGATTTTACATGCTGGCGGTTTTTGGTAGGACCTCTTCACGGTCTCGGCGATAGAGGATGATACACATTTCAGCATGAGTTGTGGCGTCGATATATGTTCTTGGCGAGATCTCTATGTCTTGCCGACCAACACATTAAATGATCATTTCAGCCAAACTTGTTGGTGTCGGCATAATGTTATAACGATCTTGATGTGTCTTACCGATTTGCTCATGCGGATCTATTTCGGCCAGAGTCATAGTATTTGGCATTGTGTCTTGGTGAGGTCTTCTTATCTTGCTGACCGATGGTGGAGAGATTGACTTTATCAGTATGTGTTACTAACATTCGGTGAAATGTCATGGCGACTTCATTGGGTCTCACCGATAAAGGGGGCATAAGGTTTCTGTCAGTGTGACATTGTATTGTCTCAGCGATCAAATGTGAACTTAAAGTATGTTTCAGTGAGACAAGGATAACCGATATGAGGTCTCCCCGATGTCATGAGGTCATAGTGAAATAAATAAGAATAATGGTGCATCGGTGAGAAAGCCAATAGGTCACCTCGACACATAAGATGAATAAAGGGACTTTCAGTGAAACACAATGTGGTCTATGTGAGGTGTCTCTAATATCAGAATGTTACGACAACTGAAACAAATATAACAGAAATGTGATCTCGGGGAAACTTAAAGGTATTTGATATGATTTCTCCCCAACAGTAGAAAGTCACGATGAGGGCGAATAAGACAAAAGGAGCGACTAACGATTGAATTGCCTTCAACATACTTACGAGGCTGTCTTAGCGACTGTTCCATTGGTGATTAACAAAAAATCAAACACTGTGGCCGACATGTGAATTTCTAAAATACCATTGCAGGCTGACATGAAATTTTCCCGAATACTACGGTTGGCCGACATGAATTTGAAGCGATATGATTCTTGATGATGGTGTATAAGTATGCACTCCCGGTTGTATTTGAAAGATGGGGATTTTAGATCAGATCTTAGATAGAGATAGTAGATTAGAGATGGATACAGTAGAATAAAGTTCTCTTTCTAGAGACTATGTTACATATTTTCAAATGGCGATTTCAATGAAATTCAGCTGGTGTGGTAATTTATTTCTGGTGTCAATTGTCTGTTGAATTTATTGAAAAGTATTGCTAAGTTGTCTCCAAGTTGATTCTTTCTGGTTGTTTAAATTGATATAACAAGCTTATTTTCAATTTGTTAGTGCACATTTGCTGTATCTATGTGGTTAATTAACTGGTTCTCTCAAGAAGAGATTAAATCCTTTTAGTTGATCACAGTAATCAGGGAAATTCATCTAGATTATTAAAGTAGAGCTTAGTAGTCATAATCCTGCATGTTTATACAAGTTGTAAACAGAACATATGCCAAAAATTTGATTTGTGCTAGAATAAGTTGCCCACTTATGTTTCATTTGACTTCGCATACCCAATAAGGCACTAGTCTCTGCAATTTCATCATTTGGATTCATTCAGTTTCTTTACATCTGTTTTACATTTGTTAATTGAGCATTTTAGGATTTAGATCAGAAGATTGCTATTGCTATCAAGTTGATTTCATTTGTTCACTTCCATCTGCCATTGTGGACAAATCATTGTGCAAGAATGATAATCATAAGTCAAGTTTGCTTCATTCAGAAAGGTACACCCGCCTAGGTCTAGCAGCACCTGAAGAGTAGAAGGTTGAAAGCTTTTGACCTTGTCTGTTGCCCTAAAGCGTATCAAGAGATTGGTAGCCTCTTGAGGCATTCTGCCTGTGTTTTTGAGAGCTAACATAGCCTATGCTAAGGTTCATTGCACATTGTAAAGCCAAACCTTAAGAAAATATTGGAGTTTCAGACTGTTGTTTGAACCTGCAGCAAAGTGCTCATCAACTTCCTATCTTAGGAACTCCATTTCAAGATCCACTTCATTTCATCCAGCTTTGTAAGTCTGCCCTATGATTACCAGCGAAATCACATGAAATATCAACTGAGGAATTCCATGCAAGTCGTGATCTGACACCCGAGAGACCTTGGGGTGATTTTCAGTAATTTGTTGTTGGAGATTTCCTTTCAAGAGAGGTAGTGCATTTATGTATTACCTGTGTTGAGAAAGTGTGCAAAACACTACATCAATAGAACTGGCGCTAGAAGGAGGGAAAGGTTAAGCTAGATTGAATTGGATCATTCTCCCCTAAAAGATTTCAGAGAGTTCTAAGGTCAACACCAAACAAAGGGGAACTTCAAGAGCTGCAGCCCCCCATAAGGGCTAAATGAACTAAGGGAGGAGATTCCGCCTCTTCCTCTTTCTCCATTGCTTCCACTTCCCTTCCACCTTCACCTGCCTTCGCCTTTCATCCATCATCCATCCAACCACTTCAAACTACCTTCAAACCTCATCATTCTGGTAGCCAGGGAATTGTCCCTCTCCCAACTCTCCAAGTCCAAGGTGTAGTCCAAACAACCACAACCTAGGTGCAGCCCTAGGCTACTGTTCTACAATAGGTACAACCCCAGATTTTTGTTCCTCAACAACAAGTACCACCTTTGTCACCTCTCATAGCTTGGTTAGCACAAAATACCTCTCTGTTGCACTTCAATGCCTATCATGACATTCCCAAGAATCCTGAAAGCTTCTGCACGAAGTTCAATCCTCACGACCCATAGAGGACAATTGAGGAGCACATTAGGATATTTCAAACAATGCTAGAAGACATGCAAATTAATCAAGTGGATGTGGCATGTGAAATTTTTCGTTACTCATTAGGGGAGGAGGCTTTCTATTGGTATGTCAACCTACCGGCTGGCTCCATCACATCTTGGGACTTGTTGATGAATGCCTTCCTATAGAAATATAAGATTCCCATTAGCCTTTTAGAGTTGTACAAATAGTTTATGGCTATTCGTAGAGAAGTCAATGAGCCAATAGGCTCCTTCAATGACCGATTCCATCGGGCATATTCGATATTGGAAACTCCTTATGTACTTAATGATGCCACCGTCCTGCCCATCAACTATAATGCCCTGGACAATCTCACCACAATATTTTTGAAAAGAATGAATCAACCACCTGCCAGACTAGTAGATGCTTATGCCGAAGCTATCAAGGCTAGCACGGACTTGGGGCAAAATATTTTTGGCCCATTGCCTTCTTTGGGGTAGGTTTCTCATCCTATGTAGATTCAAGGTCTCAACCAGGTGCTCCAACACCATACGCCTCTTATGAATCATGTACCTCACTTACCTATAGTCCCTCATCCAGGGTAGCCCATGAATCAGGGGCCTCTCATTCCCTTCTACTTGCAACCTCAACAACAATAGAATTACCATCAGGTTCCCCAACAACAACAGATGTATCCTCAGTAGCCTCAAGTACCATTGTACCTACAAGGACCAGGATTCCCTCCAGCACATCAAAACCAGTTGGTAGCCCTGCCCATTCTTCTCCAAAACCCAGCGCCACAACCAAGTAACACGGAAAAGGATCGACTTGACGAGTTAACATAAATGATCAAGAAAATGTCCACAGAGATGACACACTTGAGAAATCAGAACAACGAGTTGTAGGCCTCCCAACAGAGTATCGAGGACAATCTCAACAGATACAATATGGACAATCGAGATAATAGAGATGATTTCCATGCCAGCACCCCTTCCGAGCAGAATTATGATAGAGGACAAAGTTCTAATCATAATTTTGAGAGACCTTCTCAGAGGCAGAATTAAACATGGAATATAAGGCCTAACAATAGGGGTGTTCTTACTCCTCTTGATTAGCCTACTAGCATGAAGAAGACGACTAGCAGAGTCTATCTTGCTTAAGCAACTCTTTCTGGATGGTGCTAGATTCACAAGACTAGCAGACACTCCGAGTTGGACTATCCCGATTTCCTTATAGCCGCAATTTTTTTCAAGTTGAAGTTCAAAATGCTATGGACAATGTTGGATGTCATGACATAGTCCCGTCTGAGCCATACAATTCTTCTATGCTCATGGTCAATCAAGCCTCATTCCCAAGAAGCAAAAGCAATAGACCTGAGGATGTGGCTTCCTTTCTAACGGCTGAAGAAGTGAAAGAGGTAAGTAACAATGAAGCCTTATCTCAGTTATTTGAATCAGTAGATAATGGTCCTTTAGATGATGAAGAACCCCATGAGGATGAAGTACACATGTTTCATCAGAGAGTCGCTCCGTCTTATTTAAGGAATAGGCAAGTGGGTGGACCATTCACTACATCCACTTTGCCTAATTACTTCACTACCTCAATGGATCCAAATGCTAGCAACAATCCTAGTTTCCCTCACGTGCCCACTCAATATTTCAGCAAGGATAGGTCATTAAATCAACTTCATAATCAGCTACAAAACCAGGCTCAAGGGCAGCCCCAAAACCAACCAAGTCAAATACAAACCTAGTCTGCTAGCTCTACCATAGGTGGAGCCTTTGAGTATGAAATTGAACAAATGGGTGAGTATGTCGTGAAGGAGATCAAGAAAGTTAAAATCAGCTTGTCCGCCTTTGAGTTACTTAAGGTTCCTGCTATAAGGCATGCCTTCTTTAGGGTGATTAATGGAACTATGTCCTCCAAAGAAACACAGGAAACATCAACCAAAAGGGTCACCTTTGAAGAACCTAGACAAGAACCTGAGACATGGGAAATCATAAGGAAAAGGAAGGATAGTCCCTCAAATCAATCCATAGGTGAAAAATCCACAAAAGGATCTGATCAAAACAGAAAATGAAACCTAAAAGACCAACCTTCAAGGCAGACTAAGGATAGAACTGACGATAAGAATAAAGCTCAAGTAGCCCAGATAGACATGCCTACAGGTCTCTTCCAAGGAAAGTTTGAAACTCCACCTTTCCTCACGACCATTTGAATATTTGGGAAGAATTTGCACAACTGCTTGCTTAATTCAGGAGTGCCTGCTAATGTTATGCCCCTTGCAGTGTGCAAAGCTCTTGGGATTACTCCCACACCTTCAAGAAGGAAAGTGACCTAGCTAGACAAAACAAAGATCAACATTGTGGGAGAAATGAATCAGATCCCAATGCAGATTGCTGTAGATCCAAGGATAAAACAAGTCATTGACATTCAAGTGGCAGACATCCCTGATACCTACACACTCATCCTTGGACGATACTTCACCAGAACGTTGAATGGGTATGTTGCAACAGATCATTCTCATATATGGCTGCCATGGAAAAGGCTGCCTAACTAGATTTGTATAGACCACTAGCCTCATATGAAGTACATGATCATGGAGTACAACAATACCAATGAGGTGCTATTTGTTGATATAGAATTGGGAAATTAATGTCCCTTCACTTGTCAAGGAGAATTAGAACCCCAAGAAGAAGAATTTGCTACAGAAGTACTCTTAGTGAAATGCATCCCTCCCACTAACCTTAGTCAGATGCCTCAAAGAATAGAGATGTTGGTAGAGTCAGATGATGAACCAGATGAGGACGATAACTTGGGATTAGTGAACGGTTTCCAAGAATTCATGGAAAAGTGTGCAAAGGATCAACTTGGCCTGGGTGCCTGAATGGATTTCTGGGATCTCTTACTGCAAAATTGGTGTAGAATTCACATTGCTGCCCACTTCGATTTTGAGTGCTGCTTGTTCCAAAAAATAGTAGAACACGTCAAGGGATTAGCCAATCCTCAAAGAGAAATGCTAAAGGAGGTGCAAATAGAGCTTCCCACTGCGAATCATGCTGAATCGACACATCTCCTAAGGAATGAGGAGGTAATCACCAAGCCAAAAGTAAGTGAAGACATTGTTGGACCAGGTGTTAAGGAGCTTTCCAAGTTTTGGATGCTTCGATTTGATGGATCTAAGTCGAAGCAAGGAGCTGGTGCTAGATTTGAGCTCACCAGCCCAACATGTAAGACATTTCTTGCTGCCCATTGGTTACAGTTTTATCACACTAACAATGTAGCCGAGTATGAAGCTCTGGTGCATGGTCTTCTTATGGCCCTAAAGAAAAATGTCAAAATGTTGCAAGTTTTCGGTGACTCTGAGTTAGTAATCAAACAAGTTAGCAAATTGTATTCCTGCCATGATAGAAGACTTGCCAATTATAGACATAGAGTTTGGGATCTTCTAGAAGGTTTAGATGCTTTTAATATCTAGCTGATCCCACACTCTTAGAATCACACAACTAATGCTTTGGCTCAAGCATCTAGCACACTGCAACCACTTTCCCTTTTGGGCCTTAAACACTTCACAGTCGAGTTGACATCCACTCCATCTATTTCTGAAAATGTCACTCACTTTCAAGTCTTCAATGATGATAACACATTCTTGAGTTCATCATGAGCTTTGATGTCTTTGCACCCAAATAATATATGAAGTTGATCTAGAAGAAGTTCAGTTGGACATAGAAGGAGTAATTAACCTCAAGACTAACATAATCCCCAGAGGAATGGTTCAGCTGGAGTGTATATTTGATTTGGATTAGATTAGAAGCCAAGACTAGCAAGCCAAGAAGGAATCCATCGACAATCAATGTGATGTCCACAACCTCAAAACTACCAAGGAAATCATAAATGTCCTTATTGGAAAAGTGTGTACTACAAAAGAAAAGAAAGGGATCATTGATGCTCTTCAAAAGTATCATGATGTGGTTGCATGGAGCTATGAAGATTTGAAGACCTACGATACCTCCATCATCACACACACCATCCCTCTAGGGCCTGACACGAAACCCTTCCAATAGAGACAACACCCTATGAACGCCCTACTGGAGCCAATCATATACAAAGAAGTGCATAAACTACTTTAAGAAAGGATTATATTTCCGGTTCGACACTCTACATGGTTGGAAAACTTGGTCCCAGTTCAACAAAAACAACTATGGTGGCACTGATGATGTGGTGGGAAACTCTTTAGTGGAAGACCATTGCTGAATATAGGTTGTTAAATCTGCCACTTGTGATTCTAGCTCCTCCTTAGAGGTCTTGTCCTTATTCATCTGATGCACAATAGTAGCAACTGATCCTTGAAGATGATCAATTTTCTACTCTCTCATGGCCGTTCCCAAGTCAATGGTTGAGATATTATAGTTGAATTCTTCTCCTTCCACCACTAGAGTAGCTATTTGCACGGTCCTTGATCCCGAAGTGTCCATTGTCATATGGGATCTAACCCTTGGTTTCTTTTCTTTCTTTGTGCTTATCTATGCTCAAGCCAAGATGACTTCTAGTCTTGCCTTTGGATCCATAAGGGTAGGGGTTTTCTTTTCCAATTGCTTCTCCAACTATTTAGGCATTTGGGACCCTTCCTTTGGTGATTCATGACCACCTTCTTCCTAATGAGCATGTTGGATCTCCATTTCCTAATGACCCTGAGCCTGTTGTTCTATATTTTCTTCCTCCTCTTCATCTGAATCTCGAATGAATCTAGCTTCCCCCTTTGGAGATTCAGTGGTGGCTATGTGTTTTTTGGGGTTATCTTCCCCTTTGGATGTCTTCTCTTCTTCTTCTTGCTCACGCTCTTCGTGATGCTCTGCCTCTGGGCTCTTTCTTGTTTCAACATCTTCTTCAGGCTTGTGCTCTTCCTTCTTTTCTTCTTCCTTTGAGGGAGGCATCTCCTCATCATGGCTAGGGCTCTTTTCTCATTCCTTGGTGGGAGGTTCTGTGGTTATCTCTGCTTCCTCATATGTATTCCCCTTTTCCTTAGAGGGCTATTTTTCAACCTATTCACCAACATCCTTAAGTTGCCGGGCCAACTCTTCCTCGAGCTCTTGATCAAAGGTTTCCTCAATATAATTTTATTTGGGATCCTAAACATCTTCCTCAAAGGATTGTGATTCCTCTTCCTCATGTACCACCTCATCAATGACCAAGTGGTGGTGCTCTGGATGCTCGTGGTAGTCATCAGGTTCATCTTCCATTCCTTTGGTTGCTTCCCTTGTTTTTCTTTCCAATTCCTTGAAAATCTACATTTTTTCCTCCATCATAGGTGGTTTAGTTGGAGGAGTAGGGGCAAGGAGGCTATCAATGGCTTGAGCCAAGGCAGCTTGCATTGCGAGATTCATTAATACTCCCAAGAGCTCCAATGGTATGTTTTGCATATGCTGAGCAAAGGCTTCTGGGAGTGAGAGGGTAGGCATTACTATTGTTGAAGTGGCCAATGGAAGGGTTGTTGATGGAGACATGGAGACAAAAGAGAATGGAGAAGTGGTAGTGGAGGAAGAATCTACCACCAAGATTGGTGCAACGGGTGAGGTGGAGGCAAGGTGAACTGAAATGTCCACCACGGGTGGAGAAGAAGCAGGAAATGCATGTGACGCTAGTGGGGGAGTAATGGTAGAGGTAGTAGTAGAGGAAGTAGGTGGAGATTTGGGATGCTCAACCTCTTCTTCTTCTCCCTAATGAATTGGATCCTCATGAATTATGGGAATCTCTGTGAATCCGCCTAATTTCTTTGATTTCTTGGAAGGATCACCTTTTGATGCCTTCCTGGAATAAACTTTGTGCTTGTGCTAATGTTCAACCACCTCTTTTCTCTTGCTTGACCTGGTAGTAGGAGGGGACTTTGAAGCTTCCCTGGATGGGGCAGCAGTAGTGGCACTGTCGGTCTCACTGTTGGGCTCATCCTCGAGCACACTGTAGGTTAAAGTAGCTCCTTGCAGTTTCAATTGAGCATTTTTCCCGTCAATCCATTGTTTTGTTCTTTCCTCTATGGGCTTTGTTAAAGCATCGAGTTCATTGATCTCTTCCTCATTCCAGTCAATTAGAGGTAGCGATAGGTTGGTGATGGCATTGTACCTCAAATCTATCACCGTGTTTTCATACTCCACAATTTGGTCCGGTACTGGAAACAAGTTGATCATCTTGACAAAATATGCTATCATGCGCATGTAGTGCCTCATACACACTTCTTTATCATCTTTTCAATTTTCCCAAAAGCTTCAACATTATGCAAATTTGTTTACTCTATTCCAACCATATTCTTTAATTTTCCATACAGGTCCATTCATGGTCAGGCAGTGTGGAGCTCTAGGTTGTAGTCAATGATTTCTTTCTCTAAGGATGTGACACAACGGGATGTGGGAATTGCATACATATCCTGGCCGAATGTGAGGGGGTAAGGAATCCCCACCCTATGCTTGTCACTTATAAGGGTTCATGCATGCTGTAGCTACATGGAGAGTTCAAGTAGCACCAACCGGTCATTCAGGTATCGGGGCAGCTTATATGGCCTCCCAGAGAAGCCCTCGGTTCAGATGTATGTGATTTTAGGAAACTAAATGAAAAGGAATTCAAACCAGTGGATGAAATCATTAGCACTATGAGTGACTCTCCTTTCGAAGTCACCTCCAAGCAATCTGATGATGTGCCCAATGAAGGCATCATTCACTCTGTAGTAATCCTTCTTGAAGTTCCTATATTGGAGTTGAGGGTATCTTTCATAGACCTTCAATTCCCTCCCTAGAGTCTAGCTTGTTGCCACAAATAAACCTCTGTATTGAGCATGATTAGCTAGTAGATAAACTAGGTAGGAGGTCATGTAGAATTGGGAGCTCTTTTTCATGGCCACAAATTGCTCATGTAGGAAATTGCTAATCATTGCTACCCAGTGAAATTTGGTCTTTCCTCTAATGATTTATTTTATGAAATAGAGCATCCACTCCTAGAAGAAAGTTGCAATTTGGAGGCCCATGACTCTGCTTAATAAGGTTACCAAATCATGGTAATCTTTGTAGAAATCACTCCTGAATAGTTCTTGAGGGACTTTGTTTGCGCTACCCCTCTTCTCCTTTAGCCAATATTGATTAATCAGTTTCTTACACTTGAGGGGATTGGCTTTCTAGGTGTTCTCTATATATTCCTTTGTTGACTCCTCTATTTCATTGAAGGTGGGGATATGGAAAGTTTTCCCAATGGATTTGGAGGAAAAATCAGCCAGTATATTACCATCCCTATCTACAATTCTCTTTGTGCTTTCTTGGTAGGCATCCCTGTAGGCCATTACTAGCTTAGGAGCAATGAGGGTAGGTGGGAAACCAGCTGCCTTGGCCAATCCACTCTTCCTTAATTTCCTTGCATTTTTTGCGGTAGGGTTAACAATGACCCTTTGCTTGAATTCATCAATGTTGATGTGCCCCAAGTTAGTATTTGAGATCTTGTCCTAGTCTGTGATGACCTTTGACTTGAGGTCCTCTCCTTGAAACTTGTACTTCATTTGATCCTTGTCCTCCTTCCCTCTTGGTGCCTTGGCAACCTTATTTCCCTTTTCCTTCTCTACGAACACTTTCCAAGGTCTTATAGTTGGTTCCATATATCCTGCAATCAAAGGGGAAATAAGCATATTGAAGTGTAAAACATGAGCAATGTTAGCAAAATCCTACAAAAACAATGTTAGATTGAGTAATTCATCATTCAAGGATCCTAATGTTTCTTTTAGATCATTATTAGCCTTTTTCTAGAGGGAGATATGGCAATGTAGGCCCAGGGGTGTAGACTTCCCTGGGTTGATAGTTGTTTTGAAAATGTAAACGAATGACAATCAAGGCACGACAGCCTACAAGGTTCTACCCGCGTTAGAATTTTATCATGAGGTGGAGCCCACAGGGAGGTTAAGCTATTTTGGCATGTGTCCTCTATCATCTTTGAGGTTTAAGGATTGCTAATTAGTCATTTAGGCATGCATGCCTAAGGCATGTAGTTGTAGGGGAGACCTTGGCCATTTTGGGCTCTGTTGTTTGAAACAACATTGGTGGGAAGGAATCCTGTAGGTAGCATTCAACGGGGTTTGCAACTAGGGAAGACGATACCCTTTTCCTCCTCAAAGTTTTCATCATTTAACTGTGTGCAGGTGATGAGCTATAGAGGAACATTGAGCATTAGCCATTTGGAATGGTGGGAAGAGGATGACGGTTCGCCAAGGGCGGCCCGCATGGTTGGGTCATTAAGAGGCCTCATCGTAAGTAATTCATTCACTATTGGTCAAACGATGATAATGGGGTCAGGCCCCGCATAGCGGGCTGACAAAGGTCATTGGAAATTTAGTCACAATGAGAGTGGGATGGTTGTCTGCAAGCGGCCACCTACATGGAGCAGCTCGCCTGGCGCTTCACACTTAGTCATTCTCATTTCTAGCCCCATTCTGGCCCCAAACGAAGGTAGTGAGTACGAGCTTCACAAGGTGGAGGGATGGTAAGCTGGAGCCGTTCGAAATGACAGCCTCACAATGGAAGTCCGTGATGGAAGAGCCAACACTTAGTCATTTTTAGTGCGTCAGATTGGATGGAGACGGTTGGGGCAGGACCCGCTCGTTGGATGGATCTCAAGGTTTCACCATTTTGGGAATGGTCATGTGGGAGGCGGAAAAAGGATGGTGGAAGTCCACAAAGCGGGCAGTAGGAAGGTTTAAGCCATAAGTTGGGTCGGTGGTCATGGTTTGCATGGGACCCGCAAGGTTGGTGGCTGGGACCCATCAGCCATTTTGGAATGACATAACATGGACAACAATCCAGGCGTGGAAGCCCGCATTTGTGGATCCGACGGGGTGAAAATCTCTCACTTTAGATCATGTTTTTCTTTTAAGTTTGATTGCGGCCAAGAGTGAGCGTCTTCCCGCGTATGTGGGACTGAAGGAGGCAAGGGCCGATCATTCTAAGGTTTGTCAATTAAGGGGTCATGTAATGGTGGCAGGCTCCTTGCGGACCCGTAGGGCATGATGGCTCTGGTTCAAAGTCGACAGTGAGGTTTCAAGTTAGGTCTTTAACAAGCATATTTTTAAAGGTTCTTTAAATTCCAAAATGTGGGTTTTGTTTACTGTTAAATGCTCTTTTAATTTTCAAAGTCTTCCCTCTTGAGATTTTAACAAATTGACAAGAATGAATGAAAAAAATAATATGGGGAGCGGTGGAGTTTCTACCTGGTGGACCCATGGAAATTCGATAAAGAATTAGATGCTAGGAATACATGAGCGGCGACAAAACTTCACGGGCGCGGAGGCGGTGATGACAACAAGCTCTGACAAGTTTTTTGAAGGTATGTAGGTGAAAATGACCTATTGGAGATGTCTGTTTATAGAATTTTCAACATTTAATGATTTCCATTAATGTAGGTACAGGGGCGACTGAGGTTGGTGAATGCACATTTCAAAAAGGTGGTCGCGGGAATGATGAGGTCCGCAAAGCGAACGATACTCAGGATTTGGCCATTTGGCGAGTTGGCAACAAAAATGGTGACGGATGCCGTGGGTCCCGCATAGTGGAAAAATGTGCCGAGCTGGCCATTTGAAATGGAGAAAACAAGGCAGAGTTCCATATAGGGTGGCCCGCAAGGGTGGACCCGCAAAGTATGAAGGATGGTAGTTTCAAAGCTAGAAGGAAAACTGCTAAGGGAACTTCGCAGAGGCTGAAGACTTGGAAATCTTGAAGGTGATGAAACTTGGTCAACTTAAGGTGACACCTCTAAGACTCTTTGACCACTTAGGACTCAAAATAGGGGGCACACAAAATGAGATGAAAGTAAAAATGACTCAGAAAAGCAAAAAGAGATAGTTCCCATTCCAAATAGGGTGTGTGTGCTATAGGCACAACAAATGGCGACTCTGATGGGAAATGCTCCTGAGTGTTCTAAGGATAAATGCTCATTTAGAACCTAGAATCCCTAGTTTTGCAGACTAGGGGACGGTTTCCAAAAGTGAACTGTGAGACTCAAAGGAGAACGAGATCCTTAACTGAATCAAATCATAAACATCTCAGAAGTGTGTGCATGTAGTGAATTCATTCCGCTTCCCTAAATATTGTGAAAAATGACCATTAATTAGACCAAGCAAGCTATGTAAACCCTCCAACTCCAAAAGTAACCTGGAAATTTCCCTGCTGCTAGTCAGGCATCCATAGCCCTGATGGAGTTGTCGCTATGACCCCACGAATATTGCTGTACTACCATCCATGCATCCATAGCCCTAGAAGAGTTGTTCGCACATCCACACGGTTGCTTGATTTCAATATTTCCTTTTCTTTTCTCTCTTTTGCTCAATTGTGTAAGCATTAAAGCTTACTGTGGGTTTGGGAATCACAGTGGTCACTGGAGTAGACTTAATATTGTTCACTTGCTAGGTCATCATAACGACCATTGTACAACTCTTTGGAAATAATTAGTATGTGTTTTGTGCAAGATCTGAGATGAATGTAAAAGGATTCAACGAAGGGTCAAGTTCTAAGTCAAATCAAAGTTCAAATGAGGAGACCATTCCATAGTAGCATTCAAAGACCAATAGTTGAGAGTGAATACTTATCCGAAGAACACTAAAAGCAAGAAACAAAGTGAACTGTTTGTCAAATTAAGCATGACCACCGCATCAAAACAAAAGGATTCTCTCAGCAAAATGAGACAACTGGGAAAGGAGAAAAAAGGAAGCAAAGAAAAATAGTGAAACAACAAAGCAAGGAAACCTAAACTAACCTATATATAGGTATTTACAAAGAGTTAGCTCAAAAGAGCTTAGGCAAGGAAATAATGCTTGAAGTTCTTCCTGTTGATAGGCAACAGGACATCTTCACCAGTTAAAGTCTTGAGGCGGGAAGCATTATCTCTGAGGATTTCAAAAATTTGAAAGAGGCCAAGCCAGAGCTTGTCAAATTTGTCACATCCCCCTTTCTTTTCATGGGTCTTGTCCCAACATAGGACTAGATCAAAAATTCTAAAGGACTTGACTTTGGCTCAGCGATCGAACCATCATTTAACTATTCCTTGATGTTTGGCAAAATTTTTAATAGCCTGATCACATATTTCTTCAAGATGGAGCAGTTTAGCTAGACAAGCTTCTCTACGATCCCCTTCTTCGTAAAAGGTGTTGATGAATTGGAGGGTGGGGATCTTGAGGTGGACATGAAACACTAGTTCTAAGCCATAAATGAGGTGAAATGGGGAATCACCCAAGGAAACCTTGTGGCATGTAAAATCTACCCAAAGGGAAAAACGAAGCTAGGTGTACCAATCCTTGGGATTCCTATCGAGCAGTTTTTTAATCACAGTGATTAAATTTTTGTTTGTGGATTCAGCTAGACCATTAACCTGGGGATAGTAATTGGATGAGAACTTGAGGGCGATGCCATAATTGAAGGCCCAACTAGCAAATTTGAACGAAGAAAAGGTAAGGCCGTTATCACAGACTAAAGCGTATGGGCAACCAAAGCGATTTAAAATGAAACCTTCAAGAAAATCAATAAATACCTCTGTGGTACATTGCCTACATGCAATTGCTTCTATCCATCTAGTACAATAATTAGTAGTGGTTAGAATGTACCTATTAACCACAGAGGATGGTGGGCTTACCAGACCAATCAAGTTGAGACCCCATTGCGTGAACGGTCTTACCTCCAAGACTAGTTGCAATGGGACAACAACATTTCTTTCTCTAGTTGTAGTGGTCTGGTAGACGTGGCACATTCAGACATGGCTGTGTGCATCCTTGAAGATTGTTGGCTAGTAGTATCTAGCCCATAAGATTTGATGAGCAATGGAGGGACCGGATCCATGACTAGTGCCAAATTTATCATGGAATTCTACTAATACCTGAGCTTCCTCCTCTTTCCCAAGGCACCTAAGGTACACACCTTCGTGATTCTTCTTATAAAGTATAGACCCTCAAAGCATGTAGTTGCTGATTTTTAGATGGAGAGAATGATTTTGGACTCCCTGTAGATGAGGTGGGCACCTGTTGTGCAGCAGGTAGTAGATGATATTATCATACCACTCCTTGGGGGAGACGTCTTCAAGTTGGTATTGCTGAACTGTAAGCTCCGGTCCTACTTCAGCCATTGTCTCAACTATTGTAAGGGTGAGGGCCTACCCTCTTACTAATTTCATTGGCTGAATCTCCATGTCGTATTCCTACAACAAGGTAACCCATTTCACTCTCCTTTCTCCTAACTCATTTTGCATTAGCAGTGTCTACACTGCTAGATCAAGAACGATGGCAAACACCTTGTTTCGTAGGATGTAATGTCTAAATTTCTTAACTCCTCTGACCAGAGAATATGCTTGTTTCTCTACGTTGTGATATCTCAACTCAACATCCTTTAGTGAAGCACCCATGAAGGCAATTGGGTGTTCGCTTCCTTCATCATCCTTTTGAGTCAAAATGCTAGCACATGAATGATCCGAAGCGAATGAGTAAATGTAGAGTGACTTCAGGTAATCCAGATTGACTAACATGGGTGCGTCAACAATTGCTTTCTTGATTTCTTCGAAGGCGTGCTTTTCCTTTGGAGTCCACTTAATTTTAGCATCTTCCTTTAACATGGCATTAAGCGGCTTGACTATTTCAACAAAACCCGTAATGAACTTCCTTATGAAGTTTATCTTCCTGAAGAAAGATTTCAATTCTTTATTGCTACCTAGTAGCTAAATCCTCAAGAGGGACTCAATACGCTCAGGGTCTATTGAGATTCCCCGCTCTGAAATAACATGCTTGAGCAACTTACCTTCTGTAACTTCGAAGATGCACTTCTTTGGATTGAGGGAAATCCCAAATTCTCCGCACTTCTGAAAAAATCTGCATAGATCGAAAACATGATCACCTCACTTCTTTGAGAACATGGTAAGATCATCCATGTAGATGATAATGCATTTTCCAATCAGATCTTTGAAGGCTATGCCCATTGCATGTTGGAAGGTGGTGCCGGTTTTGATAAGTCTGAATGACATTCTTCTATATGAAAAGGTTCCCCACTTAGTGGTGAACACTGTCTTATGCTTATCTTCATGTTGCACCATTACTTGGTTGTACCTAAAGTACCCATCTAAGAAGGATATCATCTATGAACCATTGATGATTTTCAACTCCTCATCCAATGAGGGCATTGGGTAATTGTCTTTCTCTGAAGCTCTGTTCAAATTGTGGAAGTCCACACACAACCTGATTTCCCCATTCTTTTTCCTCACCGGGACCAAGTTGGACACCCATGTGGAGTGCCTGACTGGAAATATAATTCTGGCTAATAGAAACTTTTGCACTTCCTTATAAATGATGGGGTCCAATAAAGCATTAATGGGACATTGTCGTTGTCAGAATGGTTGAACATTCGGCCTAAGAGGTATCGTGTGTGTGATGATGGAAGTATCATATGTCTTTAAATATTCATAACTCAATGCAACTACATCATGATATTTCTACAAAGCTTCAATGATTCCTTTTCTTTCTTTTGACATGCATACTTTACCAATGAATACATTTTTGACCTCCTCGGCTGTTCCGAGGTTGTGAATGTTGCATTGATTGTTAATGGAATCCTTCTTTTCCTGCTGATCTTGGTCTCAGATCTAATCTAGGTCAAATATCCATTCAAGCTGGACCATGCCCCTTGGAATGGTGTTCATCTTGAGGCTGATGACCCCTTCTATATCTAATTCAGCCTCTTCAAGCCCAGTCTCATCGATTATCTGAGTTGCAAGCACATCATAACTAGTGATAAATTCCAAGATGTGCTTATCATTATTGAACACCTGAAAGTGGGTGACATTATCGGGCACAAATGGAGTGGAGGTAAGCTCAACGGTGAACCTTTTGCGGCTAGACAAAGAGAGGGGTTGTAGTGTGTTGGTTGCTTGAGCTAAGGAATTAGCAGTGTAGTTTTGGGATTGAGGGATCAACTGAATATTGAAGGCATCTAAGCTCTCTAGAAGATCCCAAACTCTATGTCTATAGTTTTCTAGTCTCCTATCATGGAAAGAGTATAATTTTCTGACCTGTTTTATTACTAGTTCTAAATCAACAAAGACTTGCAACATCTTAACTTTCTTCCTTAGGGCCATTAAGAGACTATGAACTAGCACCTCATACTCTGCTATGTTATTTGTGTAATAAAACTAAAGCCTATGAGCAACGAAGTAGGTCTTACCCATAGGAATGATGAGTTTGAATCCAACTCCTGTTCCTTGCTTGGATTTGGATCCATTGAAGTGCAACGTCTAGAACTTGGAGGGTTCCTTAACTTCAGGGCCAATCATACATTCATTCCTCCTTAGTTGTGTGCTCGTATCTACAATTTCTAGAGTGGACACTAGCTCAGCATGATTAATGACGGGCCACCCTGTCAATAGTTCCTTTTGAGATGTGGCTTGTCCTTTGATATGTTCTACTACTATATGCCACAAGCAACACTCAAATTCTGAGTGGGAAACATTATGCACTTTACACCAACTAGGCAACAAGAGTTCTTGAAAATCTATTCTTGCCCCTAGGCTAAGCTGATCTTGTCTGCACTTCTCCATGAAATCCTAGAATCCATCTAGCAGTCCCAAATTATCATCATTGTAGGATTCATCATCATATGATCTACCAACATCTCTGTGCTTTGAGGTGCATAGGATAAATTGGTAGGAGGGTTGCATAATACCAAGAAGACTTCTTCAATCATCTCTTCTCCTCGAGGCTCTAATTCTTCTTGATATGCCATGGGAGAATAATTTCCCAGCTCTATTTCAGCAAACAACACCTCATTGGTGTTGTATTTTGTAATCTTGAATTTCATGCATGACTCTCAGTCTATATAGATCTGATTTGGCAGCCCCTTCCATGGTAGCCACACATGAGAGAAGTTGGTTGCAGCATAACCGTTCAATGCTCGAGTGAAATCTCGTCCCAATATTATGTCGTAAGTGTCAGGGATATCTGCTACTTGGATATCTATAACTTTTTGCACCCTTGGGTCTACAACAATTTGCATGGGGATCCGGTTGATTTCTCTGAATTTAGTCACTTCCATCTTATCTAGCTGAGCCCCCTTTCTTCTAGAAGCAGTGGGGACTATTCCCAACACTTTGCATATGGCGAGAGGCATAACATTAGCCGATGCTACTGAATCAAGCAAGCAATTATGTAGGTTTTTCCCAAATATTCTGATAGTGGTGAGAAAGGGTGGTGTTTCTAATTTCCCTTGGAATAATCCCATAGGTGTGTTAGCTTGAGCTACTTGAACTTTGTCCTCTTCATTGGTTTTTTCCTTAGCTTGCGCTTGGATTTTCTCTTTGGCAAGCTATTGTCCAGTTTGCTGATTTGAAGGGACATCTTTCTTCTTGCCTATAATTTCTTGGTTGGTATTTCTTGTGTTGACCTAGAGGAAGGGGTCCCATTGATAACCCTAAAGAAGGCGTGCCTAACCGTAGGGACCTTAAGTAACTCAAAAGTAGATAGGCTAATTTTAACCTTCTTTAACTCTTCAACAACATACTCACCCATTTGCTATATCTTAGCCTTGAAGGCTCTACCTAAGGAAGAGCTGGATGACTGGTTTTGTGCTTGATTCAACTGTTTGTTCTTATTTAAGTATTGAGTAGGCACATAGGGGTAGCCGGGGTTGTTGCTGGAATTAGGGTAAGGCGGGGTGCTAAAGTTGTTAGGTGGAGTGAAAGTTGTGAAAGGTCCTCCTGCTTGCTTATTTCTTAAGTTATATGGGGATGTTCTTTGATGGAACATTTGGACCTCATCCTCACGAAACTCTTCCTCATCTACTGGACCATTATCTACCGAAGCAAAGAGCTGAGATAAATTTTTGTTACTTACCTCTTTCACTTCTTCGTTCTTTGGGGAAGCAGTCTCGATTTTGGGTGCATTGCTCATTTTGCGGGAATGGGGCTTGATTAACCATGAGCATAGAAGAGTCATAGGGCTCAGATAGGACTAGATCTTAGCAACTAGCACTATCCACAACATTCTGGAATTCCACTTGGAAGATCTCCGCAGTTGTGAGGAACTCAGGGTAATCCAACTCAGAGTACCTATTCATTTTATGGATCCGACACCATCTGGACAAAGTTGCCTCAAGAAGGTACACTCCACTAGTTGTCTTCTCCGTATTGGCAGGCTGGTCAAGAGGAGTGGGAACACCTTCATTGTTTGGCCTGGTATTCCACATTCTATTTTGTCTTTGCAAGGGCCTTCTTTCGAATTTCTGATTATAATTCTATCCTCGTTCATAATTCTATCCAGATGAGGTACCCACATCACAGTTATCCCTATTATCTCAGTTACGGTTGGCCTGGATGTTGTGTTAGGAGGCTTGCAATTGGTTGTTCTGATTTCTTAAATGTGCCATCTCCATAGACATTTTTTTGATCATCTTCATCAGTTCATCCAATCGATCCTTCTCTGCATTGCTCGGCTGTGGTGTTTGATTTTGGAGAAAGACGGGTTGTGCTGCTAGTTGGTTTTGCTGAGCGGGTGGGAATTCGGGCCCTTGTAGATATAATGAAAAGTGAGGTTGCTATGAATAAACTTGTTGTTGTTGGGGCTGTAGATAATGAGGCACGAGAGATGCCTGGTTCAAGGGCTGTCCTAGATGAGGAACTATGGGAAGTTGCGACACCTAGTTCATTAGATGCATTTGATGTTGTAGAGCTTGACTGAGCCCTTGAATCTACATGGGATGAGTGACCTGTCCCAAGGAAGGTAGCGGACCAGAAATATTTTTCCCCAAGTTAGTGTTGGCTATGATTGCCTTAGCATAAGCGTCCACCAATCTGGTGGGTGGTGGGTTCATTCTTTTCACCAATGCTATAGTGAGGTTGTCCAAAGTTGAATAGTAGACTGGCAGAACAACAACATTATTAAGCACATATGGAGTTTGTAACCTCATGTATACTCGATGAAACCGATCATTGAAGGATCCTATTGGTTTGTTGACCTCCCTACATACAAACATGAACTACTAATATAGTTCTGATGGGCTGATCAGAATCTTGTATTTCCTCAATAAGGCATTCTTGAAAAGGTCCCAATTGGTAATTGATCCCATTGGTAAGTTGATGTACCAGTAAAAAGCTTTCTCTCCTAGAGAATAAGGGAAAAGTATGCATGCAACATCCTCACGATCAATCTGCATATCCTTCAATGCTGTTTGGAATATCTTGATGTGTTCTTCTACTATCCTCTGTGTATCTTGAGGATTGAATTTCATGCAAAAACCCTATGGATTCTTGGGCATGTCATGGTAAGAATTGTACAATAGTGGAGAAGGATTTTTCCCCAGCCAGGCCATGATAGGAGGAAGAGGTGGTATTTTTTGTTGGACTAGGACTTGGGGCTATACAAGGGTAGCAACAGCTGGAACTGCACCTTGGACTTGAGGGGCAAGGACAGGGGCAGTGCCCTGGCTGTGGGAAGCAAGCAGCTGGAAGACAATTTGAGATGGTTGAATGGAGGAAGTGGATGTGAGAAAGGAAGGATGAGTGTGGGATGAATGGAAGGAGGAGGGTGGTGAAGATGAAGGTGAAGTGGATGGAATAGATGAGGAAGAAGTTGCATCCCCTCTTATAGTTCTCCTAGCCCTAGTAGGGGGCTATAGTTCTTGAAATTCCCCTTGATTTGGTGTTGATCTTAGAAATTTTTGAAATATTTTAGGGGAGAATGAACCGATTCAATCCAACTTAACTCAAGAAGGCCCTCCTTCTAGCACTAGTTCTGTTGATGGGTGTTTTAGCATTTCTCAACACAAGCAGTGCATAAGCACACTACCTCTCTTGAGAGACAATCTCCAACAACAAGTTGTTGAAAATTACCCCAAGGTATCTTGGGTGTCAGGTCATGACTTTCTTGGAATGTATCAGTGGTTTTAATGTGATTTTGCTGGTAATCACAGGACAAACTTACATAAGTTAAGTTGGAGGGAAATTGGTTCTTCAAATGGAGTTCTTAAGGTGTGGAAATTGATGTGCACTTGCTACAGGTTAAAAACAACAGTCTAGAACTCTATTTTCATCCTCAGATTTGGCTTTACAATGTGCAATGAACCTTGTCTAAAGTTACTATTTAAAAGAAAAGTTAAAAGGGAAGGGAAGAGAGTAAGTTCCTAGATCTGAAACTAATGATGAACAATGATAATGGAGGACTCTACAGTGGACAACCTTCCCAAAACAAAGTTCCACTTAACCAAATCAACTCATAGTCTCATGAAACCAGTGCAATCTTCTAAGGTCTACAGATTTTCAACCATTCATTCACCATAAAGCATGAATAAAAGATAGAATTTAAGTGCAACATTCAATTCATGTCTAGACTAGCTTTACACTGCTATTTATCATCAATAAACAACAAAAATCATGGACAAGAAGGGCATCAACACAACAAAATTCTTCAATACCAATGAACAACATCAACTAATCTACTAAAAGAATGCTAAACACATAGAACATTGATGCAAATCTATTCAAATTCACTAACTATGAGGAGAAGAATCATGAAACATGAAATTGGAACTCAAGAATCCACCAAAATCAATGAATTTCTATTCAAATTCCAGCAGCATGTCTTTACAACAACTCAACTCTCCCTTGAAAATGAGAGGAGACCCTCTATTTATAGTGCCCAAAAAACAAAATGAATGGCCAAGATCTAATCTCATTGTGTGGCCAAGATTCACTACAAATTAGGGTTTCACCTACCCCCAAATATTTTATAATTTAAAATTCATCTTTGTCCTTTAGCCTATTTTGTCTTCTAGTGGGCAACATTGTAGCTCTTTTTCCCTTTATTTGATTGCCTTGCTATAGCTACTTTGTGAGGAATTCATCATCAATCACCAGATTCCCTTCATGCTTCTTCACAGTAGCATATTCCACAAACTTGCTGATCAATTCCTAGAGCTTATTCGACTCTATTATATCAGATTGAAGCACTTGGAAGTTTAATTTCCTAGACTGACCAGTAATCACATCCCAATCTTTATCACACTTGGGTGTATTCTCCATCACTTGCTTAGATTGGGCGAAGGATCAAGTAGCAAAACCCATAAAGTTCGGCGTGAGTGCATCTATGGTTCCATTTTCCATCTTATTATGGAAGTAAGGCTTTATCTTTTCCAAATCTAGCTCGGTGGTAGGCATATCATAATTTGTCATTAATTTCAGATACTCCCCATAGGTCGTCCTAATTTCCTTGGTCCAATCAATATCATGCTCCACTTCATGGAGCACCCATTCCAAGATCTCTCTTCTATGATCGAGACCCAAATTCCAGGTTTCTATGAGCCAATGATCATCCTTTAACAATGCAAGCTCCTTTCCCATGTTCTTTCGGGCGTCCTAAGGATTGCCTCAATTTTAGGATATGTAATCCTATATAGCTCTGGGAAGTTAGTACAAAATTTCCTTATGCTCTCAAGCTATTTTTGCACCTCTAGGAACTTGTTTGCTGTACTAATAGCATGACCGATGCCCATATTTCCATTGTAGAGGACCTGCTGGAACTAATCCTTTGTGGCCTTTGTCCAATTCTTTCTCCTTTCTAGCTTGCTGATGTGGTCCTTGAACAACAGCTGTGGTGGCATTGATGACGTGGTGGGAAGCTCTTTAGTGGAAGACCATTGTTGAATACAGGTTGTTAAATTTTCCACTTGTGCTTTTAGCTCCTCCTTAGAGGTCTTGTCCTTATTCATCTGATGCACAATATTAGCAACTAATCCTTTAAGATGATCAATTTTCTGCTCTCTCATGGCCATTCCTAGGTCAATGGTTGAGATATTATAGCTAACTTCTCCTTTTGCCACTAGAGTAGCTATCTGCATGGTCCTTGATCCCGAAGCGTCCATTATCAGAAAGGGATCTGACCCTTAGTTTCTTTTCTTTCTTTGTGCTTATCTATGCTCAATCCAAGATGGCTTCTAGTCTTGCCTTTGGATCCATAAGGGTAGGGGTTTTCTTTTCCAATTGCTTCTCCAGCCATTCAAAAATTTGGTACCCTTCCTTTAGTGATTCATGACCACCTTCTTCCTCATGAGCATGTTGGATCTCCATTTCCTAGTGACCCTGGACCTCTTGTTCTATCTTTTCTTCCTCCTCTTCATCTAAATCTCAAATGAATATAACTTCCCCCTTTGGAGATTTAGTGGTGGATTGTGTTATTTGGGGTTATCTTCCCCTTCAAATGTCTTCTCTTCTTCTTCTTCTTGCTCATGCTCTTTGTGATGCTCCGCCTCTGGGCTCTTTCTTGTTTTAGCCTCTTCTTCAGGCTTGTCCTCTTCTTTCTTTTCTTCTTCCTTTGAGGGAGGCATCTCCTCATCATGGCCAGGGCTATTTTCTCGTTCCTTGGTGGGAGGTTTCGTGGTTATCTCTGCTTCCTCATTTGTATCCCCCTTTTCTTCAAAGGGATTTTTTTAACCTATTCACCAACATCCTTAAGTTGTTGGGCCAACTCTTCCTCAAGCTCTTGATCAAAGGTTTCCTCAATATATTTCAAGTTGGGATCCTGAACATCTTCCTCAAAGGATTGTGATTCCTCTTCCTCATGCACCACCTCATCAATGACCAAGTGTTGGTGTTCCAGATGCTCGTGGTAGTCATCAGGTTCATCTTCCTTTCCTTTGGTTGCTTCCCTCATTTTTCTTTCCAATTCCTTAGAAATCTGCATTGTTGCGTCCATCATAGGTGGTTCAGTTGAAGGAGTAGGGGCAGGGAGGCTAGCAATGGCTTGAGCCAAGGTGGCTTGCACTGCAGGATTCATCAATACTCCTGAGAGCTCCAATGGTATGTTTTGTTTATGTCGAGCAAAGGCTTCTAGGAGCGAGAGGGTAGGAATTACCATTGTTGCAGTGGCCAATGGAAGGGTTTTTGATGGAGACATGGAGGCAAAAGAGAGCGAAGAAGTGGTAGCGGGGGAAGAATCTACCACCAAGATTGGTGCAGTGGGTGAGGTGTAGGCAAGGTGAACTGAAATGTCCACTGCGGACGGAGAAGAAGCATGCAATGCATGTGATGTGAGCGGGGGAGTAATGGTAGTGGCAATAGCAGAGGCATCAAGTGGAGATTTGGGTTGTGCAACCTCTTCTTCTTCTCCCTCGTGAATTGGATCCTCCTGAATTATGGGCATCTCCATGAATTCGCTTGATTTATTTGATTTCTTGGAAGGCTCACCTTCTAATGCCTTCCTAGAATAAACCTTGTGCTTGGGTTGACGTTCAACTTCCTCTTTTCCTTTCGTTGACCTAGTAGTGGGAGGGGACTTTGATGCTTCCTTGGATGGGGCAACAATAGTGGCACTGTCGGTCTCACTCTTGAGCTCACCGTAGGTTAAGGTAGCTCCTTGCAATTTCAATTGAGAGATCTACCCATCAATCCATTTTTTTTTTCTCACCTCTATGGGATTTTTTAAAGCATCGAGGTCATTGACCTCCTCCTCATTCCAGTCAATCAGAGGCAGTGACAAGTTGGTGATGACATTGCACCTCAGTTCTATCATTATGTTTTCATCCTCCACAATTTGGTTCAGTACAGGAAATAAGTTGATCATCTTGAAAAAATATGTTGTCATGCGCATGTAGTGCCTCATATGCACTTCTTTATCATCTTTTCAATTTCCCCAAAAGTATTTGACATTATGCAAATGCGTGTACCAACCATGTTCTTTAACTTTCCATATAGGTCCATTCGTGGTCAGGAAGTGTGGAGCTCTGGGTTGTAGTCGATGATTTCTTTCTCTGAGCACTCAACACACTGGGATGTGGGAATTGCATACATACCCTGGCCAAATGTGAGGGGATAAGGAATCCCCACCCTATGCTTGTCACTCATAAGGGTGTGTGCATGCTGTAGCTGTCTGGAGAGTTCAAGTAATACCAACCAGTCATTCAAGTACCGAGGAAGCTTATATGGCCTCCTAGAGAAGCCCTCAGTGATGTATGTGAATTTAAGAAACTGAATGAAAAGGAATCTAGACCGATGGATGTAATCATTGGTACTATGATTGACTCTCCTTTTGAAGTCAGCTCCAAGCAATTTGATGATGTGCCTTATGAAGGCATCATTCACTCTGCAATAATCCTTCTTGAATTTCCTGTATTGGAGTTGAGGGTATCTTTCATAGACCTTCCATTCCTTCTTGGAGTCTGGCTTGGTGCAACAAATAAACCTTTGTATTGAGCACAATCAACTAGTAGATAGATTAGGTAGGAGGTCATGTAGAATTGGGAGATCTTTTTCACGACCACAAATTTCTCATGTAGGCAGTCGCTAATCATTCCTGCCCAGTGAAATTTTGTCTTTCCTCTGATGATTTCTTCTATGAAATAGAACATCCACTCCTGGAAGGAAGCTGCAGTTGGGAGACCCATGAATTTGTTTAATAAGATTACCAAATCATGGTAATCCTCGTAGAAATCACTCCTGAATAGTTCTTGAGGGACTTTATTTGTGCTGCCCCTCTTCTCCTTTAGCCAGTATTGATTAATCAGTTTCTTACACTTGAGGGGGTCAGCTTTCCAGGTGCTCTCTACATATTCCTTTGTTGACTCCTCCATTTCATCGAAGGTGGGGATATGGAAAGTTTTCCCAATGGATTTGGAGGACAAATCAACCATTATGTTACCATCCCTATCTACAATTCTCTTTGTGCTTTCTTGGTAGGCGTCCCTGCATGCCATTACTAGCTTAGGAGCAAAGAGGGTAGGTGGGAAACTAGCTACCTTGGCCAATCCACTCTTCCTTATTTTCCTTACATTTTTTGTAGTAGGGTTGACAATGACCCTCTGCTTGAATTCATCAATGTTGATGTGCACCAAGTCAGTATTTGAGATCTTGTCCCAGTTTGTAGTGACCTTTGACTTGAGGTCCTCTCCTTGAAACTTGTACTTCATTCGATCCTTCACCTCCTTCCCTCTTGGTGCCTTGGCAACCTTCTTGCCCTTTTCCTTCTCTGCAGTTGCTTTTGAAGGTCCTACAACTAGTTCTATATATCCTGCAATCAAAGGGGCAATAAGAATATTGAAATGTAAAACATGAGAAATGTTAGCAAAATCCTGCAAAAACAATGTTAGACTGAGTAATTCATCATTCAAGGTTCCTAACATTTCATTTAGATCATCATTAGCCTTTTGCTAGAGGGAGATACGAAAATGTGGGCCCAGGGGTGTAGACTTCCTTGGGATGGAAGCCATTTTGAAGGAAACTATAAATAGATGATAGTCAGGGCACAACAGCCGGCATGGTTCTACTCGCGTTACAGGGAGGTCAAGCTATTTTGGCACATTTTCTCGATCGTCTTTGAGGTTTTAAGATTGCTAACTTAGTCATTTAGGCATGCGGGCCTAAGGCATGTGGGTGCAGGGGAGACCTTGGCCGTTTTGGGCTCCACCATTTGAAATGACACTGGTGGGAAGGAATCTCGTAGGCAGAATCCCACAGTGCGAGGTCCACAACTAGGGAAGACAATTCCATTTTCCTCCTCGAAGTTTTCATCCTTTAACTGTGTGCAGGTGAGGAGTTATGAAGGGATATTGAGCATTAGCCATTTGGAATGACAGGAAGAGGACGGTGGTCCATGAAGGGTGGCCTGCATGGCCAGGTCCTTAAGAGGCCTCATCGTAAGTAATTCATTCACTATCGATCAAACGATGATAATGGGGTTGGGCCCCACATAGCGGGCTGACAGAGGTTATTGGCAGTTTAGTCGCGATGAGAGTGGGACGACTGTCCACAAGTGACCACCCACATGGAGTAGCCCACCTGGTGCTTCACACTTAGTCATTTTCATTTTGGGCCCCAAACGGAGGTAGTGAGTGTAGGCTCCGCAAGGTAGAGGGATGGTAAGCCAGGGCCGTTCGAAATGATAGACTCATGATGGAAGTCCGTGGATGGAAGTCTGCGATGGAAGAGCCAACACTTAGTCATTTTCAGTACATGGGATTGGATGGAGACGGCCATGGCAGGACTCGCTTGTTGGATGGATCTCAATGTTTTGTCGTTTTGGGAATGGTCATGTGGGTGGCGGGAAAAGGATGGTAGAAGTCCGCAAAGTGGGCAGCAGGAAGGTTTAAGCCATAAGCTGGGTCGACAGTCATGGTTTACTTGGGACTTGCAAGGTGGGTGGCCAGGACCCATCGACCGTTTTGGAATGGTGTAACATGGACGGCGATATGGGCATGGAAGCTCGCATTTGCGAATCCGACAGGGTGAAAAGCTCTTGTTTTAGATCATGTTTTTCATTTAAGTTTGATTGCAGCCAAGAGTGAGTGTCTTCCTGCATACATGTGCCCGAAGGAGGCAAGGGCCGGTCATTCTAAGGTTTGTCATTTAAGGGGTTGGGTAATGGCGGTGAGCTCCTTGTGGACCCAAAGGGCATGATGGCTGTGGTTCAAAGATGACAGTGAGGGTTTCAAGTTCCATAGGTCTTTAACAAACAGATTTTCAAAGGTTCTTTAAATTCTAAAATGTGGGTTTTGTTCACCGTTAAATGCTCTTTTAATTTTCAAAGTCTTCCCTCTTGATATTTTAACAAATTAACAGGAATGAAGATAAAACATAATACAGGGAGTAGCGGAGTTTCTACCTAGCGGACCCATGGAAATTCAATGAAGAATCAGATGCTAGCAGTACACGAGCAATGATAGGACTTCGTGGGTGCGGAGGTGGTGACAACAACAAGCTCTAACAAGTTTTCTAAAGGTATGTAGGTGAAAATAACCTGTCAGAGATGTCTATTTATAGAGTTTTCAACATTTAATGCTCACCATTAATGCAGGTATGATAGTGGCTGAGGTTGGTGAATGCACATTTCAAAAAGGCGATGGCAAGAACAACGGGGTATGCAAAGCGGAAAACACCTAGGATTTGGCCATCTAGTGAGTTGGAAATGGAAACGGCGATGGATGCCACAGGTCCCACATAGTGGATGAATGTGCCGACCCTTCCGTTTGAAATGGCGAAAACAAGGCGGAGTTCTGCATAGGGCAGCTCGGAAGGGTGGACTTGCAAAGCGTGAAGGATGGTAGTTTCAAAGCTAGAAGGAAAAATGCTAAGGGAACTCCACAGAGGCTAAAGACTTGGAAATTCTGAAGGTGATGAAACTTGGTCAGCTTAAGGTGCACCTCTAAGACTATTTGAACACAAGACTCAAAATAGGGGCACACAAAACAAGGCAAAAACAAAAGCGACCCGACAAAGCGAAAAGAAAGGGTCCCCGTTTCGAATAGGGCGTGTGTGCTATAGGCACAACACCCCTAATCCCTCCCCCTTTGGACTTGAGGTCACGAGGACATCCTTTGCCCAAGGACTGCCTATGTACCCACTTCGAAATGGATTGAAGTCACACGTAGTTCTCTTGACAAGGTTTCTCAAAGGACACCTACACACAAGTTCTTGTAACCCAATGTTTTTATTAATTAATTTTTCTTATCCCAATAGGGTTACTTTAAATGATTCCCATTAGTTAGTAGTACTGAATGACTAGCCAAGAATTCCAACACAATTCCCAATTCATCTAGCTTAAATTATAAAACTTCCATCTAAGGACATCAAGATCTCTAATTACACCTCTTGTTGACATTGATCCTAAATCAAAGCAAGCATCCCAGAACCCTTATAATTACATATCCAAGAAATTGTGCCACATTTGGTACCCTAATGATATTACCACATAGTTTCTAACATAGGTTCCTATTTAGGTTTCAAACATGATAATACGAGTACAACGCGGTTTGGTAATTTTAGATATTAGAAGTGTATTAGTTCTTGATATTTTGAATCACTATATTATACTTAACAAGAAACACCTTAAACATTCATCTATGAGAATAAACCAATAGAATAAATATCACCATTAGAATAATGTCCTAGTAATAAGGGGATCAATAATCAAGATCTATTCACCATATGATATTATGTTAATATGGTCAACCATCATGGTCATATTAATCAATCTCAATTTTAGATTGTCATGCCTCTATAAGATCATACAATATTATTAAAAATTTGAAAGGCATAACACAATAGCTATAAATTTTCTCCAAGCAAAGTCAATATTCAAGTTGACTCTAAATGGTTGACAACACTATATTCATTGGATCACATCTAAAGGTATAAATCCAATAACAATATATATTCATAATTTCTTAATATTCTATACCTTCTCATGAAATTTTATACTTCTAAAGTAGTCCAATTGACCAAATATGAAATATTCACTCTTTCCACTAAGCTCTCCCCATACTTAAACATATTTGTGAGTATAAGAAGTATTATTAGGAATATATGGGGTTAGGGAGGGTTTCCATAACCCACTTTTTGCCTCACTATTCACAACCAATTTGGATACTAACCCGATTCCATAATGAAATAGTTGACCTAACTCCATCCTAACCCATACCCTTATAGTTAATAAAGACTCATACATCATTAAGAAGCATAATTGCACTTTTCAACATTTGACCATCACCAGTTTACAAGGGTCTTCTTGACATGAAATTCGCCCAAAATATTAATTTCCATACAAATTATCTTACAAACCAACAAGGAATACACACAAAATATTGGCACTCAATGTATCTCTATAACATCTAAATAGGTTTCAAGTAGACATAACCATATTAGTTGTTTAATTAGCGCATTACAAATTAAAACCATTCACAACATTCATGGCATTTCTTAATAAAGTTAAGAGTCTCTCGTTTTTATCATTTCCATATAGTTTATCATGATTTTGACCAAAATATCACTATTCACACTATTACTCTAGTAGAGTTTTATTTGGGTTTAAAACAAGATACCCACAACCTAAAACATATAATCAAAATAATCTCAGTATTCTTCAAACATAATCTCATACAAAGCTAACACACACAATTTTTGTAGTTTATCATCGACTAGGGGTGGTGAATGTTAAAGTATTATGCCCAATACCTAGTCTATTAAGTGTAGTGAAATTTGTCAAGACTTGGGGATGATAGTACTCAAATTATTAAAGAAGATGAGGAGTTTCTTCATGCTATGCAAGGAACTCAACGTTGGTGGAATATTTCTACTTAGAAAATTATTGTTTAATTGAATTTCTAAAGTACTTGGGCATTGCACACAGACTAACTAGAATTGAACCTTGAAAATTGTTTCATACCAATGAATGGATTGTAGCTTCCTAATTTACCAAGCTCTTGGGGAGTGAGGGTAGAGAAGTGATTGCAAAATATGTCAAGCATGGTAAGGAAAGGAATCCTTCCTATGTGAGGGGCAAAAAATTACTTATATTTGAGATCCACACTCTCATCTCTTTTATTTTTAATCACAAGTTAAATTCCAATCTATTGCAAATAATATTTTTATTTTATCAATATGATGATGGAAGACTTGGATCAATTTTTTTAATTAAATCATAGCTTCTACATCAATCTGATTCTGGTATTGCATGAAAGTGTAACAAGTAATGAAGATGGGTAAAATAATCAACTAAAATTTATAATTCATGAACTTGTCTAGTCATCCATTTCTAATTGCAGAATAAGTCAACCTCCTATTGTGATTGCTTATCTCTCCTTACAAATCCTTTTTACTTTTCACTTATACCCTCTTCAATGAAATTTCTTCATCCCTTCATCTTGTTGGATACCCTTTTTTATGCTTTGATAGTAGTAACAATATTTTCATTCCATGAGACCACATTTCCTTTCCATTCTCGTGCAAATCCTTTTCCCATGCTATTTTCTGTATTATTTTCTTTCAACTCCTTACCTCCATCTCCATCCGTTTGAGTTTCATGAATTTTCCCCGCATTTTCTCCCTCTGCTATTCATAATCTCCCCTCTGCATGGTATCACCCAAGGCTCTTTCCTCTCCTTCCATTTTAGGTCAAAACTCCTCTTTAGTGAGGTTGCTAATGGAAGATTGGGGTCTTTTTATGTAGAAAACTAACCATCTTGCAATTCTTGGACAACTCCTAGCTGTTGGATTATGACAACAAAAAATATAAATAAAGTAGAGTTTTATCTTTGGAAAAGATGAAGGAGATAAATAAAGGAAAATATTATCTTTGAAAAAGATAAATATTTAAAACACTAAAAACAAAGCAAAACAAAGCAAAACAAAGTAATAAAAAAAAAGCCAGATTTTTCTATGTTTAACATAGGTCGAAGATATGATATATATCTTGCTACCTTGAAGGCTAAATAATATTATAATAAATTGTAATTCAAGAGCAATAGTTATGTGAAGGTTGTAATCAATTTCTTTGAGCAATAATAATACTGATACTTTTCCTCGTGGATGTTTCCTTGGCATATTTTCAAGATTTTACCATGTAAATTTTTGTCTTGTCTATAATTATGTTATTCCATTTTATTATCTTTTGTATTTATTTACATCTAACTTGTGCTACAATTATTTAAGTTTATGGGTTTTACACTTTCTTTTCCACAAGTGGTATTAGATCAATTATTTTACAATATTTGTGTTAGGATTTGGTTTTTTTTTGTAGCATTAGATGGAAAAGGTTTTGAATGTAAGGTTTGAGGAGGAGAAATTCAATGGGAAGAATAATTTTGAGCTATGGAAGCTCAAGATGTGTGTTTTGTTAGTGCAACAAATATTTCATAAAGAGTTGGTGGGAAAGTCAAAGAAATATGCAAATATGATGATGAGGATTGGGAAGATCTTGATACAAGAGCTCTTAGCACAATTTGGTTGTGTTTAGCAAATGATGTTCTTTTCAATATTGCTGAAGAGGAAATAGTAGTGGGCTTATGGAATAAAATGGAGAGTCTTTATATGACAAAGTCCTTGACAAATCGAATCTACTTGAAGAGGCAACTATATAGTTTGTGAATGAAGGTATAAAAATTGTTGATCATTTAAATATTTTCAATACTCTTATATGTGAATTAGCTAGTATGGGTGTAAAAAGATGAAGACAAGGAAATTATGTTATTTTGTTCATTGCCCGAATCTTGGAATCACTTAGTCACTTCTATTAGCTTTAGCCCAACTGACACCATTGAATTTGATTCTATTGTGGGAGCTTTGTTGTCTAAAGAGTTGTAGAGGAAATCTAACATAGAAACCTCCACATTAGAAGCAATGGTTGTTAGGGGTCGATCCATAGAGAAAGGGGAAGATTCGAGAGGTACATCCAGATCTAAGTCAAAAGGAAAAAAGGGTAAGGGAAAATTTTGGCACTACAATAAATTAGGGCATCTCAAGAAAGTTTGTTGGAAGAGAAAAGAAGATAATGATGACTCTAAAAAGGAAGTAAATCTAGTTGAGACAAGTTCAGGCACATTTGATGAAGTTTTATCTATTTGTAATTCTTTATAGTATCATGAGAAATGGTTATTAGATTTTGGTGCTTCTAATCACATGTGTCCACATAAGAATTGGTTTTCTTCTTACAAAGCTATTGATGGTAGTGTTGTTCTTATGGGAAATAATCTTTCTTGTAAGACTGTTAGGATTGGGAGCACTAAGATTAAAATGTTCAATGGTGTTGTGAGGACATTACAAAGGTAAGACATGTACTAGCACTGAAAAATAATTTAATTTCTTTCAGAGTTTTGGATTATGGAGGCTATAAATTTACAAATCAAGGTGGATCAATGAAAGTGTCAAAGGGTATTTTGGTGGTCATAAAGGCTACAAATATTAGAAACCTTTAAAATCTGGAAGGGAGTACTATAATAAATGAAGTGGTAGTGGTATTTGATGAAGAAAATGAATCTACTCATTTGTGGCATCAACGATTGGGTCATATGAGTGAGAAAGGATTCAGGGTATTGTTAAACCATTAGTTACAAGTCTAAATTTAAAATCTCTTAATTTGAATTTCAGCAAGCATTGTGTTAATGGGAAGAAATCTAGATAGAAGTTTAAAGAAGGGAGTCATACAAGTAAGGGCATTCTAGATTACATTCATTTAGATGGTTTTGGGTATTTTAAATTGGACCCCAAATCCAAGAAATCTATCTTTGTTGGTTATGGTGATGGAATAAAGGGATATAGATTATGGGACCCTACTACCCAAAAAATCATCATTAGTAGAGGTATTTGATGCATCTCCTCTCATAAAATTAGACATAGTAGAAGTTGAAAATCTACAGGAGTTAGGTGTTAAAACAATGTTTTTACATGGAGATTTGGGTGAGGAGATATATATGAAACAAAAAGAAGTTTTTGTTCAAGATCACAATAGGAAATTTATTTACAAACTCAAAAATTCATTGTATGGCCTGAAGTAGTCTCACAGGAAATGGTACAAGAATTTTGATTCCTTCACGGTGACCCAAAATTTTACAAGGAGTGAGTATGACCATTGTGTTTACTTTAAAATTTTGGAAAATGGTTTATTCATTATCTTGGTATTATATGTTGATGATATTGTTGGAAATTAGTGTTCACATAGGTGTTTAGGTTAGCTATAAAGTTGTTGACAACAACATATTATTATCGTTAGAATATAATATTGTTAGTGTGGTTTGTTAGAATATTATATTGTACAAGAGATTATAGGTATGTGAGTTGTTAGAACAACTCATATAATAAGGGAGTGGTTCCTAAAATATAGGAGATTAAAATCATATATATATATATATACTATGTGTTGAACGATGAATGAAAAAAATAGAATAATATTTTTGTATGCAATCTGAAATTTAATAGATATGCTTGTAGCAAGGAAAACCATAGTTGAGATCAATGGCTTAAAGGATCAGATGGTTAGGAATTTTGATATGAAGGATCTAGGAGCAACAAAAAAAATTGGGCATGGAAATACATAGAGACAGGGAACATGGAAAGCTTTGGTTATTGCAGAAAAAGTATTTGGAGAAGATCCTCATAAGATTCAGTATCAAGAATGTGAAAGTAGTAAATATCCCTTTTGCTTCTCATTTTAAGCTTTCTTCAAGTTAATTTCCTAGTAAATAAGAATAAAAGGATTATATGTCTCGTGTACCATACTCTAGTGTAGTAGGAAGTTTAATGTATGTGATAGTATGTACAAGACTAGATATTTCACATGTAGTTGGTGTTATCAGTAGATACATGGAAAATATAGGTAAAGAGAATTGGTCAGCAATGAAATGTGTGCTTCAGTATCTTAGAGGAACAAGTGATTATCGTATCACCTTTAATGGTTGTAGTGGTTTAGTTCGTGGTTGTGTTGATTTAGAATTTGTATGTGATTTGGAAAAAAGGATATCTACATCAGGTTATGTTTTTTCTCTTGTAGGAGGACCTATTTGTTGGATGTCAAAGCTTCAAGAAACAATTTCTTTATCCACTATTGAGGTAGAGTATATGACTATCTCACACGCATGCATAGAGACAATTTGGTTGAAGGGTCTTTTGGGTGAGTTTAGAAAAGTGCAGGACAAGGTGACTGTATTTTGTGATAGTCAAGGTGCTATACATCTAACTAAAAATCTAGCTTATCATAGTAGGACTAAGCATATTGTGATTAAATACCATTTTGTAAGATAGGTTATTGATGGAGGTGGAGTGGCTCCTGAGAAATTTCATACACTAGAAAATTGTGCAAAAATGTTTACAAAACCAATACAATTAGAGAAGTTGAAGTGGTGTTTGACTTCTCCTGGCTTACAAAAAAGGTGATGAATGGGCATGGGCAAGTATCAGGTAAATTTTAGTCAAGGTGGAGATGACATAAAGCAAAGTTGTGCTACAATTATTTAAGTTTTTGGGTTTACACTTTCGTTTCCACAACACTGGAAGGGATGCCATACCCATAGTAAATACATGTCATTCCCCATCTAACTGTACCCTTGAATGCATGTGTAATGAAGTCATGGGAGGAGGTTTAAATAATTGAATTGCGTGTCATTCCTCATGCTTTGCAATCTTTACTTCTAGAAGGGATGCCATGCCTTATTAATGGCATATATGTCCTCCTCTTGTCTCATGCCCCCTTCCTGCATACTACACCCTTACCTATTTAATGGAGTTGTCCCCTTCACTAATGCTTTCTTTCATTGCCCAGTCATTGTCTCCATCAATGATTTTAACTTATTTTATTATTTATTTATTTTTAATTCATTTTCCCTCCTCTACTTTGTCTAGCTTGGATGTCATGGGTAGGGGATGTGATATAGATGTAACAATTAATGTTTCCAAACACTAAAGGCTGAAGATCTTGTTTACAAATTGGGATGGGGAGATTCAAAAAGCCTAGAAAGGACTTAGAGTTCCCTCTATTCATGGGAAGCCTAGGGATACCAAACTGAAATACATGTGGGAATATTATTAGTTCCCACCAGGGAACTATTGCAGAGGCTTCAAATGGTAAGTAGTGATTAATCCATGTTGTGATGGCCAATTAGAATGTATTTTTTGTAAAAGATTTATGTAATGTTTACTAGTTCGGTGAGTGAAGATGCACGTTTTTTAGTTCAAATATTCAATAATATTTTTTGGCACTCTCTAATTGGCACTTTACAAATTTTCAGAGGTGAATGCTAGGAGGCAAGAGGAAGGACCTTATACATGCGCATGTTACAGTGATGCAAATTTTACAATATTTTAACTAAACCGAGGAGTTTTGAAGATAGGCATTCTGCATGTGAACACTATTTGGAAGAAAATAATGTACACAAATATCCTTTTCAATGTCAAATGTGTAGGTGTGAAATTAAAAAATAGGGCATTAAAAAATAGGACAAAACTATTTCGAAAAAACTTTCAAGAAAAAGTGTTGGGGAAGAAAGTGAGGGTGAATACAATGACAATGCCACCATTGACAATCTAAAGAAGTTGGTGGCTGCTTAGACTGGAACCTACCTCGACAAGATTCAAATCCAAAAATGGTAGAAAATTTAGAAAGACCACATCACCCTCAAGGACTGTGGAATTCAGGATGGAATGGGTCTCGAGATCTATCATAATTGATTTTCATCCCAAAGCTTGCAAATTTGCATTTCTTTCTGTTGCCCTAAATAGCTGGGTATGTATTATGTTCTTGTAAGGTGAAACCTTGATTTCATATTTTGTTGTATAATTATGCAATTTGTACTCAAAACCCTAAGTTTATATAATTATTTTTATTTTGTTTCATGCCATGTAATCTATGCTTTTATAAACCCTACTTTTATATCTGTTCATTTTCGCGATATGGATATTATGCTTGAAGGAACCCTAGTTTCATATATATATATATATATATTTACAGTGTTGGAAAATGCTAATTAATTTCATTTCTTAGCAATATGTAGTTTTTGATAACCCCTAATCTCATATTTGTTTGGTTTGGATTTATGTAATTTGTGTCTAAAACAATCTATAGTTCCATATTTGTTTGATTTTATAACATGTAAGAAATATGTAATTTACTTGGAACATATGGTTTTTCATTTTTGAAACTAGAGTGGTTGCAACTTGTTTACATTTCTTGTATATGTTTGATTGCTTTTATAATATGGAAGGATTTAGTAATTTAATTTTATTGTTGAAGATCAGATTTATAAACTTGAATCCACCTAAATAAAAAAATGAAAGATCTATACCTGCAACCAAACCACTACCCTAATTTAAAAACTAGATAGACACCATTGGCAACAATATGAGCAAATCTTGTCTTTCCATAGTTCTACGACATTTTCTTTTGTCTAGAAAGAAAGTTTAGTTTTGCATATTTTGTGCGAATAATAGCTTATATATATATTATTTATATTTTGTATGGTCATACCCAAGCCTAGTTAAGAAAGGAAAGAATTTGCTTTGGACTTCACAAGTAGTTCCACTATTATAGAAGCAATCTCTAAATTGTCCATTTTGTTGAGCTTGACTGTCCTCCTTAATAGTATTTAGCTAGTCTTGTTAGGTAAAACAATTCTACATTCTATTCAAGTATAAGTATTCATCAAGAATTCAAAGCCCTGTATTTTTTCATTCCAACTTATTTGAATGAGCATGTCTTTGAAAAATTAAAAATGGAGGAAATGTTATATTTCAGGAGGAATCTAAAGATTGAAACTTCCATAAGAGTTATGAGAACTGAACATATCAAATTTAATTTCTACTCTTATATGACAATAACTCTACATTCTTCTTCCTTCTTCTATTTCAGGGGTAACAATGAGATATGGGTGGCAATATTATGTTGCTTACATCAATATTAGGTGTTACTATGTTATTGGTATCCCTTTTGGAGTGATGCTTGATTGGGTGTTTAACAAGAGGGTTTTGGTGAGTGCTACTTCTTTCTATGAGAATAGGCTAATATAAAAATGAAATGATATTTTTTTGACTTACAAAGAAGACTCTTTGGAGCTTATGGGATCAAAAAATCATATTTATATGATTCTCATTAGATGTATCTAAATCATATTTTAGACTTTAGATTATTGTTAATACTTATAACAAAAATTTCTGGTGCAATGGATAGGAGTCTTCAACTTAGCTACATGATGGTTGCTCTCATATTTTCACATCTTTTCACTCATTTCAACAATTGCAATGCTAATTGAATACATTATTGTTTAGGTCTGTATTGAATCTTTCAACGAAATTTTTTGTTTTCCCTCTGGTTCTAAAGGGGAATCAAATAAATTAAATATCCACTATATCAATAATATTTTACTAATATTTGTTGAAAATGAAGGTAAATTATGCAGCTTTAAAACTTGTAAACCCTATGAGACTGTAGTTTTAAATAAGTATTCTTTGTTCAATTATTTGTAGATGACTATCTATTTAGATTCTTTTTACCATTTGTAGAAAGTAGACAGAAGTTGTAGAAGAATAAGTCCAGAAGATTAGAAGTTACACAACATATACTGCGAAGAAACCCTTTTGGGAAAAAACTCCACCAAGAATCAATGTATTATTTAATCTCAGAATAAGATTACAATAATTCCAATCCTTGCTTGAGATGCTTCTTTTGCCTTCAACAAATCTTCAACATATCTTCTTCACAACCTGCAATAAGATCTGATGAAACTCTCTTCAACTTGCTTGAGATAAATAGGCAACAGTCAACCTTGTAAACTCCAAAGAGTTACAATTACAAAGCTCAATGCTTATCTCAAAAAACCTACGCCTATCTCTTGCAAGTAGAGTTATACCGTGAAGAACAATGTAAAATAAACTCCTTCATCCATTTGGGCATCCCAAACTAAAGTTATAACTCAACCTTTATTCCGAAGATATCTTCAAAGATTATCCTCAAAGTTGGCACCCAAGAATGGGCCCACTTAACTCAGCCTTCTAAAATATCTTATCATGCAAATTGTTAACTCCAAGAAGCCAACTTGGGCACCCAAGGTGGGTCCAAGTCAATCTCTGTTAACTGAAACATATCTCTCCACCATTCATGTAAGAATGATCATCCCCTATTAACTGAAAGTAGTCACTTGTTATCTATCATGCAACTCAAGTTATTAGTCATTCATTCCAAGTCAACTTAAGTCAACTAGCATTCAATTGAAACTAACTACATGCAACTGAAGATAACTAAACCATAACTGAATTGAACTGAACTGAATTAAACTGAACCGAACTGATACCGAACTAAACTGAACTGAACTAAATTGAACTGAAATTCATGCATGTAAACATCAATCCCTAACTTCTAGTATCTTTACATGCATTACTAAAGTGTTATATTTTTCTTCAAATAGTTTACTTAACTCAAGGTGGGTTCCACCTTCCATGTGGGTGTCCCATGTGCTCCTATTATTTAGGAACTCATCTTGGATTCCCTCACATGTTCCTATCATTTATAATTAATTACAAATGTCCATTAAAATGTTCATTTCATTCAAATTTAATCTCTTTCAAATCCTAGTGTTGGGGAACACTTTCCAAGGACTTAGGAGATACATGAAATAATGTTTAGGATTTCAACTAAATGGCATCCTATTCCCAACATTCTCCCACTTGACATTATACATTGCAATTATTCTAAACAAGGAATCATTATTATAAATCAAGTATTGGACTCAAGGCCAATGGCCTTCCTGCACCAACTAATCAATCCATGCCAACTTCAAATGTAACCTGCATAATCATGAAGCTCCAAGCAAATTATTAAGACCAAGAGAAGTTATCTGTAGGAAATAGTTTCATAAGATAATCTGCAATATTAATTAAAGTGTCAACTTTCTCAATTAATACCTTCCCACTCTCAACCATTTCTCACACAAAGTGATACTAAACATCAACATGCTTAGTACGAGCATGATACATAGGATTTTTGGCTAAACACATAGCACTTTGACTATCACATTCAAGTTTAACTTACTTGAAATTAAAACCAATACCTTTCCCAAGTCTCTGTATCCAAACTGCCTCTTTAAAGGCATGTGAAACTGCCGAATGTGTTGAACTCATGTCCAACCAAGGTGTAGGATTCTCAATCTTTACTGTTGAAAAATATTTTCTTACAAGTAACCATTCCAACATATATCTCTTACCATAAGAGAATTCAAGCCTCACCTATTTCTCCAAGTATCCATCTAGACCTGTAACCAACCAATCCATGCCAAACTCCAAATGCAACATAGCACTATCAAGAAGTAATCAAGCAAATGATTAATGTACCCAATACTTTAGAGAACTACATAAGATCAATTTCAAAGCTGAAATCATGAATCGAGAACATAAACATGACAACATGATCTAACCATCTCCTACTAGGAGATCACATACACTATAACATATATACATCCTAGTCTCAAGAGAACAAGTACCATGCCAAACTCTAAATCCATATCAAGAGTAAACCATGACATAATAGCAACCACTCTAAACCAAGGAAAAACCATATCTCCAATCACATGAAGATAACCTTACCAATGATGCATCCATGCCATTTCCAACAACTCCCACTGAACCGTGGTATGAGCTACACATGGCATCATGACTTACCATCCTCCTCATGAAGATCACTCTTTAACATCAAGCAAAGAGTCATCACTAACATTTTTACATGAAATGATCAAAGCATTATTATCGTCATCCGAGGATTCCTCTGTAGAAGAATCAAAACTCTTTTTCTTGTTCTTACAATCCTTCTTCACATGTACTGGTTTCCCACAGTTCCAACACTTTACCTTACTCTGTCCTTCTAAATTACCCTTCCCTTCTTTGTCTCCCTTAGGTTCCTTTTTCTCAAGCCTACCTTTTACAAACAAGGCATCTTGGATTTCCATTTTAGACTTCCTCCTCATCTCCTCTGATAGGAGAGTAGGAATTATATTGTCCATCTTCAGATCTACACCACTACCACTGATAGCAACAATTAGATTTTCCCAAGATTCTGGTAAAGAACAAAGTAACAAAATGCATTTATCTTCATCTTCTAGATTTACATCTATAGATTCTAATTGACTTAGAATCAAATTTAAAGCATTCAAATGATTTGAAATAGAATCACCATCTTTCATCTTTAAAGAATACAACTGTCTTTTCAGATACAACTTATTAGTAAGGATTTTGGTTTGATAGATATCACCTATTCTCTTCCACAACTTATATGAAGTAGTTTCTTTTGAAACATTCAAGAGAACAACATCATTAAGACATAATCTTATGGTCCCTATTTCCTTCTTATCAAGCTTATTCCAATCCTCATCTGACATCGTTGTAGGTGACTTTGTCTCATTACCAACAACTAACCACTGATCTCTCTCTTCAAGGAGATCCTCCATTTTTAGTTTCCACATCTTATAATTAGATCCATTGAATCTTTCAATATCTAAACGAGAATTAAAACTCATTGTAACAAACTTATTTTCCAAAATCAGCAATAACACAATAGTAAAAGCTCCCACTACAACCAAAAAACCTTCAAACTTTTAAGAGAAAGGCGTCCCAAACTCTACCCCAACCATTAGCTCTGATACCAAATGTTGAAAATGAAGGTAAATTATGTAGCTTTAAAACTTGTAAAACCCTATGAGACTGTAGATTTAAATAAGTATTCTTTGTTCAATTCTTTGTAGATGATTATCTGTTTAGATTCTTTTTACCATTTGTAGAAAGTAGACATAAGTTGTAGAAGAATAAGACCATAAGACTAGAAGTTACATAGCATATACCGTGGAGAAACCCTTTCAAGAAAAAAACTCCACCAAGAATCAATGTATTATTTAATCTCAAAATAAGATTACAATAATTCCAATCCTTGCTTGAGATGCTTCTTTTTCCTTCAACAATTCTTCTTCACAACTTGTAATCAAATCTAATTCTCTTCAACTTGCTGCAATAAATAGACAATAATGAGCCTTGTAAACTCCGAAGAGTTTACAATTACAAAGAATAGGCATGGGTTTTGTGAGATATGCATTGTGCTTTGTAATTTTAAACTCTTTGGAGTTTACAAGGCTCATTATTGTCTATCTATTGCAGCAAGTTGAAGAGAGTTAATCAGATTTGATTGTAGGTTGTGAAGAAGAATTGTCGAAGGAAAAAGAAGCATCTCAAGAAAGGATTGGAATTATTGCAATCTTATTCTGAGATTAAATAATACATTGATTCTTGGTGGATTTTTTTCCCGAAAGGGTTTCTCTACAATATATGATGTGTAACTTCTAATCTTTTGGTCTTATTCTTCTATAACTTCTATCTACTTTCTACAAGTGGTAAAAAGAATCTAAATGGATAATCATGTACAAAGAATTGAACAAACAATACTTATTTAAGTCTATAGTCTCATAGGGTTTACAAGTTTTAAAGCTACATAATTTACCTTCATTTTCAACAATGTTGCACCCAAAAATTGACTAGATCATTGCAATATAGTTAACTGCTATAAAATGAAATAAATCCAACAACCAACAATTCTTAGTTGGGATGAAAGAGAGTAAATAACATTCAACTTCTATTTAGTACTAATTATGAACAAGTTTTAAGGTTGCCAAAGAATAATATATGGAAGAATACGAGATAATTCTATATGGTTTCTTTCACACATTATTTCAAAACAATTATACACTGCTTCTATTGTGCAGTTTATCAAACTTATTTTTCTCTACAAGAGTTTGATAGATTATGTAAATTACTTAAATATTTTAACCTTACTTTCTCAAATTGAAAGTTTCGTATCCCAAATTTTATATGGCAGTGGATATGGACATGAATGATATGTGGTATTGTATTTTAGATGATTGTTTTGGGTTTTATCATGTATCCATGTGAGTGAGACAATGAGGTAAATCCTAAATCTCATTATATTTGTTTTATACACATTTCATGTAATTTCCAAATTGTTAGTGATTCATGAATTTCAGATTTAGTTTGAGCTAGACAGGTAGCAAGGCAAACCAATTCTATGATGATGGTCTCCCTATAATTCATTTAACATTTTGTAGGTTCAAATTATTATTCTGAATGTCGTATGCCCTATGCCACAATTACAGAGAGAAAGTATCTAATTGCCAACTCTCTCTCTATTGTTTCACTTAGACCAATTTTTAGGATTTTTTAATTGTTGTAACCAGATTGTACAAAATAGTATTTGTACTAACCTTTTGCTACAACCACTACATACTCCAACAAATCTAGAGCACTCACTGATACATGGTCCTCTATTTTTTTTTGGTAACTGCTATGGTTTAATATAATACAATATCATATTTACTTATTAGAAATAGGCTTCTAGGTCACTATATATTAATGTGAATACTTTTTTGAACTTTGAGTGAAATTTCATTTATGCATAAGGTACAAGTTTGATGGCATTGATCATGATTCAAATCCATTGAAGTTGCAGTTTGCACATTTTCCAACTTCATGTCTAGTCTCTGCTCATGTTCTCAGTGAATTACTTCTTGGAACATGAAAAAGCTTCAAAATTATTGCATTAGTCCCTGGTTTATAATTTTATTGAGTGTTGATATACTTTGTTCATTTTGTTAGTCCCTGAATTCTATATTTTTTTAGATAATGAACTAGATTGATGTTTTCCAACTCTGAAATTAGCAAACACTATAAACTGATTTAATGTTTATTCTCTAAGTGGGCATTCTAATCCATTGCTTAATCACTATAGAATATAAATATCAGCTTTGCTATTTACAGATAACATGCTTAATACATCCAATTATGGTATAATGGCTTCAAAGCTACAACCAATGGTTGAATCCCATGTAATATTATAAGTAAGCATTTTTATTTTTGATGCAAGAGCATCCTTGGTTCTTGGCAATCTTACATCAACCAAAAATATTTTCATTCATTTTTTGTTCTTGTTCAGTTCAAGTTGGAAGATTCAGTGCATTCATCATATTTTCTCACTAGACCCTGTGGATCTATGTTTACATCGTGGACATGTTCATTTTCCTTATTCCAAGATTTTAGATTGATTGGATCTTTTTCTGGAAAGTTATCACTTCTAGATTGAGTGACAATTTTTTGAATCGACACCAGAATATGTTTCAAGCTTGATGGCCAACACGGAAGATTCTAGATTTGTGGATATGATATAAAGCTTGTAATAGATCATTAGAATAGAAAAAGTTGATTAAGTAGAATAATATAGATTTGATATATGAGATTTTCACTCGTGTTAAGGAGCATATAGGAATGTTGTATTTTTGAACATGTTGTATTAGGCCTGTGATCTAGATCTACAAGCCTGGATGTTTCTGATCAATTGTAATCGAGACTTATGATGATAAGAATGTTTGAGTCTGCATTTTCCTCCAATTTCTATGTTGCTTCTGTTGTGTAACTCTTGCTGCATGGTCCAAATTGTTCTCTTTGAGGACCCTCCTATTGTGACTATGCCAATTTCAGATTAAAATCTAGTAGTTTCCTCACTATATTGACTGACTCCTCTATGTCAGTGACATCCCTTGAGACCTGATCAATTGAATTCTCTAACAATCCCCATTTTCTCAAAACTTCCTTACCAACACTTGGCAGGAACTACACTGCATTAAAACTCTTGTTATCGTAAAGATTTCCCTTTCACAACATGATCACATAATAAATTGATGAGGGAGGAGGATATGAATCCATGCTGACTTCTTGTGAGAAATGTATGGATGGTACACATTTAATATTTGTAAAATTATTATTTTGAATGTTGATATCTACATGGGAAGATTTATTAGAAATTGCAAGGAATCACTACAAATTTTAAAAAAATGTACTCGATTGTATGTCTTACAACTAAAAAGAGGAAAATAAAATTTAGGGGAGAAATTACAATGCTACGATTGAAGGTGTTTAAATAAAAGTATGTGATGGTGTTGCAAGTTGTGAGGATGGTGCTATGAAAAATATGATGAATACAAGCATAGTGCAAGGTGGGGTTTAGAATTTTTGAAGGTGGTTGTTGGTGTTTCAAATGAATATAGAGTGGATTGGGCATTCGTAGTGGAATCTAAAGATCCAAACTCAGAGGAAGATGATGTAAGAAAGCTAAGGTAGTGGAACAACTTCCTACACTAATCTTGAGAGGAGAATAATGCAAAATTTTTACATATCTTTAACATTTACAAAAACTTAAATAGAAATAAACATAAATATCATGCATACCCAACACCGTGATTTACATGGGGAAAAGCTTTTCGAGAGAAAAAACCCATACTCCAAAAGTGCCCAATATATTATTTAGTAAATCATAAAGATTACAATATACTTGCAGAGAAAGCTTCTCGGAGGAATATCACCACTCAGAGATCAAGAGACAACACAACCACTATCAGACTCTCAGAAATCACCACAATCTCTACCGTAGTCATAATACAACACCCTCATAAAATAGAGTTACATTCTAGGGAAAGACAAGCCAACAAAATATCTGCCATTAGACCTAAAACCTAATAACAAATTGTCCAAATTCACAATAAATCCTTTATTTAGTATGCCAGCCATTCTAGAAGTTTCCTGAAAAAGTTAACACACTCACATTTCAGTCCATGCTGCCATTTATACACCTATGTGTGTAACTAGGAAACATATATATAAATATATAAACATCCTATCAATAATAAACCACATATAACTGCAAGGTTGAGACACATTTTCCCAAAAAATATCCCACTTGTCGAACACCTTGCAAGAGCAACATGAGGGTGTAAACATTGTCTCTTTAATTTCTAGGGGCCAAATGGCCCATAGTCTCTGAACACCATCTGAACTTCTATGTGCTCACATGCTTAGTTAAAGAATCAACAACATTCATCAAAGTCTCTACCTTAACCAGCTTCACCCTACCATCTTAGACCATATCTCTAACAAAATGATATTGTACATCAATGTGCTTGGTCCTGGCATGAAATGTCGGGTTCTTGGCTAGACATATCACACTCTGAATGTCACAATAAATTGTCACTGCACCTTGTTTTATACCAATATCTGAACACAATCTCTTGAGCCAAATGGCTTCTTTACAAGCATGAGTATCTACCATATACTCTGCTTCAGTAGTGGAAAAAGCAACCACATACTGCCACTTATTCATCCAACTAATTGCACCACCAAATAACGTAAACACATAAGCACTGGTAGATTTTCTGCTATCATCACCTGCCCAGTTTGAATCCACATAACCATGAATATCAAGGGAAATATTTTCTTTAGTCATATTACTATGATAACACAAGGAATAATTAGAGGTACCCCACAAATATTTGAAGAATTTTAACTGCATCCCAATGAACTCTACCAGGATTAGACATATATCTAGAAAGAACTCCCACTGCTTGGGCAATGTCTAGTCTTGTACAAACCATAGCATACATCAAACTTCCAACTGCACTCTAGTAAGGCACTTTTCTCATGTCTTCCATCTTTGATGGAGATGTTGGACAATATGAAATAGATAACTTTGTTCCAATATAAAGGGGAACACACAATGGTCTACAATCCTGCATATCAAACCTTTGTAAAATTGAATTCAAATACTTGCTTTGGCCAATCCATAGCTTTTTGTTCAATCTATCTCTTTTAATTTCCATACCAAGAATGTGTCTAGCTGCACCAAGGTATTTCATTTCAAACTTAGCAACAAGTTAAGATTTTAGTTGTGAAATTATACCTTTCACTTTGCTAATAAATAACATATCATCAACATATAATGCAATAAATAGGAAAGGATCACCATTAGTTTTATAATAAACACAATGATCTGATTTAGAACGCTCAAATCCCAAACTCAACACATATGTATCAGATTTTTGGTACCACATCCTAAGACTCTATTTTAAGCCATACAAAGGTTTCTTCAATTTGCAAACCAACTTACTTTTACCTTTCACCATGTAGTGCTCTGGCTATGTCATATAAATATCCTCCTCCAAGTCACCATGAAGGAAAGGAGTTTTCACATCTATTTGCTCAACCTCTAAATAATAAGCAACATCAATAGTAAGCAAAAATCTAATGGATTTCATTTTTTCAACAGGAGAAAATATCTCACCATAATCAACACCCTCAACTTGAGAGTAACCCTTTGCAACCAACCTTTCTTTGTACTTCTCAATACATCCATCTGAACCAATCTTTTTCTTGAACACCCATTTGTAACCAATAGGTTTTTTTCCTTCAGGAAATGGTACAAGATCCCATGTATCATTCTTTTTCAAAGATTCCATTTCTTCATCTATAGCAATCTTCTAGGGTTTTGCATCATTCATACCTAGTGCCTCTTCTACAGATCTGGGTTCATCCATGTTAGTATTCAAAGAAAAAATACATCTCCAATCATCAGGTGAATATCTTTCATGTGGTTTTCTATTCCTTGTAGACCTATGAACAAGTTGAGTCAAAGGTTATTCCTCCTCTTCTAAAGATCCAGAGCTAGATGAGCTACCCTCATCTTCTTGTCTATCCTTGGGCCTCGATTCAACTTTCTCAGGTGTAGGAGGAAATTGAATCACATATTCCTGTTTACTTTGTTCTTGCTGTAATGTAATAGAAGGATTAATTTCTCTAAAATTACACTTGTAATATGTATTACCTTCTGTGCAACAGGATCCCAAAGCTTGTATCCTTTCACACCATTACTGTATCCAATGAAGATACATTTCACAACCTTGTTCTCCAACTTTGTTCACTTCTCCTTTGGCACATGTTCATATTCCTCGCAACCAAAAACTCTAAGATGTCTTAATGAAAGCTTGTGACCCGACCATGCCTCTATAGGATTTTTATCAACAAGAGATGATGTAGGAGACCTGTTAATTAGGTAATAGGTAGTAGCAATAGCTTCAGCCCAAAACCTTTGTTCTAGGCCAACACCACTCAACATACTCCTAGCCTTTTCCATTAGTGTCCTTTTCATTCTTTTGCAACTCCATTCTGTTGTGCAGAATATGAAGTTATCTTCTGTCTATGAATACCACAATATTTACAAAATTTATCAAAATAATTAGAGAAAAAATCACCGCCATTATGAGTCCTCAAACATTTTATTTTCTTTCCAGTCTGCAACTCAACCATTACTTTAAATTCTTTAAATTGACTGAAAAACTTTAGATTTACTCTTTAGGAAATATACCCATGTCCTTCTACTATAATCATCAATAAATGAAACATAATATGTGGATTTAGCAATCAAAGGAGCATCTACAAGACTAAACAAATCATAATGAATAAGATCCAATACACCACAAGATTTATGAGAACTTGAGAAAAACTGAACGTGGTTTTGTTTTCCATAAATGAAATGCTCACAAGAATCAAATTCAAGATTAAAATCAAATAGACCTTCAACAAGGTTTGAATTTTTCAAGGGCCTTAGACTCTTTTCTCCAATGTGGCCAAGTATTTGGTGCCATAATATAGTTTTCTCTACAGGTAACTTTGTTTCAATAGAAAGAGCACCCCTAGGTACCCAAAAGCCATGACCATCTGCTGAAGGTGAAACCCTCACTTATTGCATAGACTTACTTTTCACAAAAGTACTATTGCACTCAACAGTGCATGCATCCAACTTATACAATGTGTCATATCTGTCACCTCTATCAATCACCATAGCACCTCTAACCATCTTGCATCCTGCATTAGAAAATACTACCTGCACACCTGCATCTATTAGTTTGCTCACAGATAACAAATTTCATGCTAATATAGGGATACAAAACACATCATTAATCCTTTTTATTCTACCATTAGGAAACCTAATTTTAACTTTACCGCAACCAACAATATCTAAATGAGAATTATCACCCAAGTACACCTTACCTCCATCAAATTCTTCATATTCAAAAAAATAATCTCTATTAAAGGTCATATGAAAATATGCACCTGAGTCAATTAACCATTCATCATTACCTGCACGAGTTGCCAATGCTAGAATGAATGCATCACCATCTTCCTTCTTAGACTCAGAATCAGAATCAACTTTCTTCTTTTCTTCTTTTCATTCCTTACAAACATGTCTAGGCTTACCATAGTTCCAACAAATAACTTTGGACTTTCAAGGAGACTTTGATCTCCCCCTAGACTTGGATTTGTCACACTTCTCATTCTTCTTTCCTTTTTCCTTAGGTCTTCCACAAAAATTTAGGGCCTCCTTGGTAGTGATGGATACCTTCCTCCTCATCTCTTTAGATAGAAAAGAACCCACCACATATTCAATCTTCAAAATAATAGAAGTACTCCCAATAGCCATAACAAAAGAATCCCACAAATTAAGTAAAGAACAAAGCAAGATATGCCATTTCTCCTCCTCATCCATTTTGACACCAACTGATGCCAGCTGAGCCACCAACATATTGAATAATTTTAGGTGGTCTGTGATTCATCCACCCTCTACCATTCTCAAGTAATACAATTTCTTCCTCAAAAAAATATTTTTCACTAAGGATTTGGCTTAATACATCTCACCAAGCTTCTTCCATAGTTTATGTGCAGACGTCTCTTCATGGACATTAATTAAAATAGAGTCTGCCAAGCAAAATATGATTAGACCCTTGGCTTAACGGTCCATAACATCATATTGAGCAGCCATAGTAGGATTTGCGAGCCTTGAAACATTCTCATCAACAACATCCCACAAATCTCAATCTATCAATAGATCCTGCATCTTTAGCTTCCATATTTCAAAATTATTTCTAGAAAATTTCTCCACCTCTATTCTCCTACACATTATCTTGATCAAGAATCTAAGGAGATTTGAATTCTTCCACTTGACTCCATCCAACATCAAGGAAATGACTACATAAAGTCAACAAATGAGAGTGAGTTGACATAATAGGAGGATGGCCATCCAAATAATCAAACCAAAAAAGAGCATCCAATCCACTATTGCAAATCCAAAACAATCCCTGTTTGACCAACTTAGCACCTCTTTTAAGGGTTCCCCACATCATAGAACCCTTCCCCACTAGAATAAAATGAGGCACATCAACACTCTTCACATCCCCGAGATATTTTGAAGTGAGGATTTTATCCCATATTTGATACTATTGTGAACATCTCTAGTAAAGCTTAGCAGCCAAAGCCTACCCATTCAAATTAATCTGACGTAAACCCAACCCACCTTCCTACTTCGGCCTGCAGGTAGCATCCCACTTAAGGAAGCTCCACTTCCTATAAAGGAGGTTATCAGACCAAAGAAAATGATGAGATAGACTCTCAAAGTATTTGATGAAGCAAGAGGGGGAAAACAACACAAATCACCTATATAGAGGAAGAGCCTGCACCATAGAATTCAATAGAGTCACTTTTCTTGTAGTAGAAAGCCACCTATAAGTCCAATGGCTAACCGTTTTTGTGAAACTTATCAATAAAATTCTGCCAAAATAACCTGGGGAGTGAATGAAAAACAAGAGGAATACCAAGATAAACAAAAGAAGTGAGCCAATCTGAAATATAAGAATGCCAATGATTCTCCTTTGAATAATCTTTGGGTTATTAAAGAAATAAATGAATTCCTAACTTCCCTTTGTTAATACTCTGTTGAGCTATGCAACCCAATAACTATCAAGGACTTTCCTGAAAGTGATAGCTTTATGAACTCTGGCCCTACCTATCAAAGCAGTATCATCCACAAACTAAAGATGGGATTGGGGGGATATTATTTCCCCATTTCCAACCCTAGATGAAACCCAACTCCACACGAGATCTAATAAATATCCCTAAGCCTTCATCCATTAAAATGAATAGGTATGGGGATAAATGATCACTTTTCTGACTCACGTAGAAGCTCCAAAAAGCTCAGTTGGCACACCATTGACCAACACAAAGAAGGAAGAAGAAGTGACACAACTCCTGACCCACTTAATCTAGGTGTTGTCAAAACCAAAATCCCTCAGGATATTCAATATGAATTCCCATTTAACATGACCATAAGCTTTGACCATGTCCAATTTGATAAACATAGCCTTCTCTCTAGAGGATGCCATAAAGTGAATAGTTTCAGCTACAATAATAATCCCATCAAGAATCTACCTACCAACAACAAAGCCACCTTGCTCTTCAGAGATTAACCTTCTTAACCAAGGCTTCAAATGCTTTGCAATCAGCTTTGTAATTATCTTGTACACCACATTGCATAAGGTAATTGGCATAAATAGATTCAAAGAATTAGCACCCTCCCTTTTTGGGATGAAAGCCAGATAAATTGCATTCATGTCCTTCAACATTTGCTTATTATTATGAGATTCTTGGATGAACTCCAACAGGTCTATCTTGATCACCTCACAAAATTCCTAGAAGAATTCTATCAAAAACCAATTAGGCCTAGGAGCTTTTCCTTTTTTCATCTCAAACATAATATCCTCCAACTCTTGCAAGGGAATTGGTTTGAGTAGAGATTCATTCATTTCATTGGTAACTAAAGGCGATATGCTAGCCAAGAACACAACTTCATCCTCATCCACTGGAGGGAATATTTAGACCAAAAAGAAGAAAATAATTGGATAGATTCTTTTGAAATCACAACAAAGGAAGAGAGAAGAACCCCCTCTAAGGACAAAAGAGAAGAGATAATATTACCTTGCCTTCTGTCGTTAACCGAATTGTGAAAAAGGAAGTGTTCCAATCACTCACCTGGAGCCAGTCAATCTGAGACTTCTACTTCCAACAAATTTCCTCCCTTAATTCCCATTCTTCAACTTCCTTCACTACAATAGCTTCCACCTTTCCATTCTCTTCGATGAGACCCTGGTCACAAATCTTCCATGTAATAGAGTCTAAGTGAACTTGGATAGTCTACTTTGCTTGAAATACATTACCAAAATGGTGCCTATTCTAGCGTTTCAACATGTATTTAACATATTATAGCCTCTTGGAGAAGGAGTACATTACTGTACTATATGTCAGCTTCCCAAGATGCCACCATCCAGGAACGAGATCATGAAGAGACTCATCTCTAAGCCACATGAGCTGAAATATAAAAGACCACTTTTTAGAATTCCTAGAGAAGTCCACTATGAGTTTGATCGGCCAATGATCATATCCTTTCCAATCCAAAATCTCAAGGCTAGTCGACCTCCTGTCACCAACCCAAAATCTAGACACCATGAATTTGTCCAACCTTTTAGAAATAGTTGCTTCCTCACTTCTATTATTCCAAGTAAATATACCATTGGTGTGCTTGATATCAACCAAGTTCAAGAGAGCCACATTATCCCATAGAAGATCTGAAGAAGGATCAAGGTGAGTGTTGATGCCAAAAAATGACAAGGTTATAGCCTTATGGGAAACTCAGTTAATGGGGGGACCAATTGTGCTTAAACTGAGTAACCTCCAGGTTTTTAAAGAAGTTGACTTCTTCTGTAATTGGGGATTTGGAAAGGGAAAAGTAATCAAATATAAAAAATAAAGATCTAACTAAGGTGATGCACCAATATATAGATGTAGGCACAGTAAATCTATCTTTTGGATGCGATTTAAGGGCCCGTTCAACAATCTGCTAAGTCCCAGAATAATAGAAATCAAAGATGAAAATTTGAATAATTTATCTAATAACATAAAATAATTTCCATACACATTTACTGAAAAGAAGAGTCAAAGACATGGTTTAAATCAGCAAGCTTTTATTGAAATCATAGAAGTTCTGCAAATAAACAACTCAATACAATAATGGCACAGTATAATGTTTTGTCAAATAGCTTAAGAAAATAGAAAGGCTGAACAATGACACAGTCTGTGAGTCTCATACAATAATCTAAAATAGGACAAAAAGGCTTGGTGTCTTTCCTAATTTTTTTTGTATCTTTCAAACTCATTTTCCGAAAGAAGAAGTCTATATAGAAAATAATCCCATCACTTGGCGGGTCAAATAACATAAAATATTCCCCATCATGAACAATGATGCCCAGAGTAATGATTTGCCTTGGCCGTTGCAACAAAAAAAAATTCGGGCCATAAAACACAGTCACCTTTGAGCCAGATACCTCTCTTGCAAATGATCACGGTGGTCCCAGTAGAAATTGGTGCAGACATGTGTCACTTACCCATGAAGGTAGTTAGGATACGTGGTAATATGGAGGGGCTCATTGCTTGTTCCTTCCTTCCCTTCGATAGAATCCTCACAGAGGAGACATGTGGAGAAGTCTTCATTGTTATCACTGATTGTGGGGTTTTCCAAAAAGTGTATGTAGACTGATGCTATGTGGCACTTAGACGAGGCCCAGTTGAAAAGTGAAGGGAAGCAGTCTTTGAGTGCCTTTGATGTTGAAACTTGGAAGCATGGTGGGGGCCAAAATAAGATCGAAGGAAGAAATCCCTGCAAGGAGCACCTGGCGGAAATGTGGCGATAGCGGATGAAGTCCATCAAAAAGGGGCATGAGGATATTCAACTATATAAGGCGTGTGCCAAACTCAGCAAAATAAGAATAACCCGAAGGGAGCTCAAGGAAATTTATCTCCATAGCTTTTGACAACTACCAGGGGTGTTTCTCCTTAGAACGAGGAACCCAAAATTTTTTGGTGCGTAGACTAGAGCCTTATCCATTGGGTGATGCAATCAGATCTTGGAGGGAGCGATCTACAGAGGCAGCCAGTTGGCCTTGGATGACATCGATATGTTGTGCAGATTCTCTCGTGCTCTGTGTAGATCAATCACTTCTTTGTATGGAAGCGTTGTGGATATACTAGCCCTGAATTCAAGTTGGAAGAGCAGCCGCACTGTCTGATGAGTGATGCCCTCGATATCCTCTGCAGTAGGGGGTTGGTTGAAGTGCTAAAAAGTAGATGTGTTATGCTATTTTTCTTTGATATTCACCACAATCTGCTCCACAGTGGCCACCGAGTCATAAAAAAAATGGGGAGGGCAGGCTCATCTGAGTTAGTTGGGAGAATTTTTCCCACATGCTGTTCATGGTCTTGCTTAGTGTGGTAGTGCACTCGCTAGCATGGAGGATGATTGTGTGGTAGTGGATGAACTCCTTTGCTATTTTGGCAACAAATTTTTAGTCTCTGATCCTCGTGCTCGCTAAGTCCTCATCCGACACTGTATATAGCTTATTCAACAATTTTTCCACCTCAGGAACCTTCTACGCCATGAATTGTGGGAGCCACTCAATAGTTCCATGAACCTCCCTGCCAAAATTTGTTGCTTCTGCCATGAATTGAAGTGTTGATTGAAGAGTCAGGCAGAAATCCTTGACCTTTTCCCAGTATGAGATATATAATTGTTGAGCCACTCAAAGGAGGTTTGACTAGGCAGTAGGGGACTGGGGAATTTTTTTCAAAAAGATAATTTCCACATCCCTTAAACCAACATCCTATGTCAGTTTCACAATCCTTTTGTCTGTGGCGGAAAGTTGTCCTTGAAATTTCCTCAATTTGGCAATCTAGTTCTCTTCGGCCCTATTTTTGTTTTCCAATTCACTTTCGAGGGAAAGCTTCATCTCCTAGACTTCCTTCTCTAATTGAGCCTGTCGGCCCACAAAGTGCACATCCTTTTGCTGCATATTTTCATCTAATTGAGCACTTTGACGCTGGAACTCCTCATTCCTTCATTGTATTTCCTCTTTCACTTGAGCCAACTAATCCTGCAATTCTTGGTTTTTCTGCTGCAGCTTGACGACCAGGTTGGAATCTTGGGCTAGTTCCTCTCGGAGTTTGGCCTACTCTGCCCCCGCTTGTTGTGATAAGCATGTGAATTCTACATCCCTTGCCTTGTCTTTCTCTAGTAGGACTTCAACTCTCTCCTTGACAAGTTTCAGCTCCTCCTCCTTTTTCTTCAGCTGGCGCCTAGACTTAAGGAAGTCAGTGGTCACCACTCACTGTGTCTCCTCCATTAGTTTAACCTTATCCTACGGCTGGGCTACACTCAGATCAAGCCCCATAGCATAGATGTTATAATCCTCAGGCTGCATCTTTCCTTGTGGTTTGATGACGGTTGGATGCATGGTTGTGAAATGCAGTGATTGCTAAGCCTCATTGAAAAGTGTTTGCACTTTTGGCTTTGCTGGCCTTTTAGCATCTTTTATCTTTTGCTTCTGGACCCTGATAGCTTGTGCCTATTTTGTTTTGTCACCTCCGACAAAATTTTTTCTAGCGACCTAATGAGTTCGCTTACGAAGCGTGCACCAAGGGGAAGAGAAAAAGGGAATGAGAGGGTAGTGCTTCCGAATGATTTCTTCCTCGAAAGATTGACTGTTAGTGGAGAGAATGGGGGAATATGCCAAAGCCTGGTTTGTGAGCCAGTGGGAGGACTCAAGGAAAGTAGCAGCAATAGCGGAGTCATGGCAGATTCCATCTACTAGGCGGACTGGGTTGGGGCCGAAACAATCATAGCAAGAAGAGGATCAATGGCGGCTGCAGAGGAAAAAGGTGAAGCAATAGCGGATGCAGACTGGGCTCCAACAAAAGGTGGAAAGGTTTGCAGAGGAGTAAAGGCATATGGTTCTGCCTGGGAGAACTGGGAGAAACCTCTGTCACTATTACAACGATAGTAGAGAAGGAAGGGCTGACACTTGAAGTGATAGGCAACACAGAGATAGTGAGAGGAACCAAATATTGTGAAGCAAGAGAAGAGGGAGTGAAAAATACTTGCGGTGTAGATGATTGTGATCCTTGGCTCGTTGCGGGCTCCTGGCTTGCTTCGGGCTCCATCAAACCTTCTTCAAAAGTTGCCTCTGTGCACTGCTTTTTGGTTGGTGAGGAATCTTCCACCTCTATGGCCTCTGATCCTTGCTGATGGGTTGTTTTGGACCTTTTTTCGGTCCAAGTGCATGTATGCGAGGCTCTCGATCGTGATATCTTCACCCACACATTTGAAGAAGCCTGAATAGGTTGTTTCATCGCCTTCTCTTTTTGCTGCATTGGGGCTGTCTGTGCTTCTTTTTCTTTCTCCTTTCCCTTCCCCATATATGTTCTAGCCTCGTCCAGTTCGATATCTTCATCGTCGCTCTAGTCAGTATCCTCATGCTTCTCATTCCACAACTTATCAGATCTGTTATCCCTCTCTAAGCTCGAATAAGGGGTATTAGGGCGTTGGATCTCTTGTCGATAAATCCAGAAATCCCTAATCCTTTCCTCACTCCAGTTAAAATTCTTTTCTAAATCATTCCAAAAGGTGGCCCCGATTTGGAACTTCTCATTATACTTTGCCAAAGGGAAGTAGAACTTATGCCATGGTGGCCTGCCATCCTCTGTGGGAATGTGAACCAGGTCAATCAATAGATCATCTTCATCCATCAGTGGATTCCACCGCTTTTCCTAATAAGGTTAGGGGCTGTGAATTACCTTGATGTTTGTGCCTCCCTAGTCATTATAGGGGTTGTACTACTATTTGTTACAAATCCATACTAGCCCCAAATGAGCTAGCTTCACTTCAAGCAACTTATGCATCTGCTTCTTGGCCATTACAGCCATTTTGAAGCTCTATGGGTAGAGGAAAAATCCTTTCTTCTTGGCCTTCCCCCCACAAAAAGGTATAGTCAATAATTGAGATTTTTCAAAACATCTCAAGGGCCAACACCCTGTTTGTGATGCACACTGGAAGCTAGAACGGTTCCTCGGTAAAACCACACACCCTAATGAATGTGAAATCCTCTTCAAAAATCCAGTCACATTTCAGAGTGAAACTCTGCATATACCCTGTATGGTCAATATAAATCTGATAAAGTCTTCCATCCTTGCTCAAGTCTTGTAGAATTAGAGTCAGGAAATAATCTGAGAATGCATAATAATCATAAGTTGAGGAGAGGAGAGGAGTCCATACAGAAATTGGCCTTCTTATTCCCTTTTCATCGAACATAGCCAGCCTCACATTTTTTTTGAAGAAGTCGGGGTTCTGATGCAAAAACATATGGGCAAGGAGAGAAGGAAATTTGAACCTCTGATGTGTTCGATATTCCCTTATTTGGCTCATCATCTCTTCGAAAATGACTTCTGTGAAGTCATACTAGAAGAAGGAATGTTGGCTACGCAACTGAAACCCCAGATCTAGTTGAAACTCCTGAACACATCTATCGGTGTCCAGGCCACAAACAAAGGCCATCATTGAGAAGGCATCCTGCATGTCCATGGGGAAAGCATTGTGCACTGCTGAAATATGTGGTGGCTATTGATGGTCATGCCTAGACCTTTTGGTTTCTTTGTTATAAAAATATAGAGCAAAATCTCTAGTTCTCCATATTTTCTCCCCCTTTGTTGGAGTGAATGACTCCATCTTGTCCACTTTGGCATTTTTTATAGTGATGCATAACATGCTCTAGATAGCTTCTATGTAGATATTGACTCTTAGCTCTTGGCCCTCAATGGTGTTGACACTTGGGTTAAAATGCTTAATGCCCTTGTCGACTAGTTCTGGGAAGTAATGCACAAAGGGGACCATATACTATGGAATCCCACTAAACCATTGCTTCTACGCCAAAGAATCTGGGTCTTTATTCTTCTTCATTCATTCACAGGCCGCCTCCCTAAGAGTCTTAGGGTTCTTTCCAAGGACAAGATCATGAATGTTATCCCATTCTTCCTTTATTTGGCTTTGGACCCTGTGAATCTTTTTCTTTTCAGCAGCCCACGTGTGAATCCACTCCAGTTTCTCTGGTATTCTAGGCAAAGTGTAAGAGGTATCACTGAAAATATTGTCCATGGGTATTGCATGCATGGCGTCGAATAAGCTTTGGGTTGCCTCGACCTATGCTTCCATTTGAGAACTTTCAACCATTTTAGGGTACTGTAAATTCCTGTGACGTTCAAATTTTCTACAATTCACTTCGGCTCTGCCTATGCTCAAAACTCTTTGCTCTGGATAGCATACTCAGGAAGCTTTTACAATGTTAGCCTTTCGCATGCAATACTTAGTGATTCCTTCTTGGAGTGGTAGACATCAGTTTACTTTTAGCATTTAATTCGACATGTACTACCAACTCCTTTACTCATGCAAAATGAATTTCTTGCTATTTTGAAAAGACAAGAATTCATAATGACAATTGATAATCATGTCGTATGACACAATTTCCTTAGAAATTGAGTCGGCGATTGAAGATGGTTTAAGCTTTCACATGCTTTGGCAATTGATATCTATAAAAGAATAATTAAGCCAAAGATGCAATGAGTACTTGAAAATATTTGCATTCATCCTTGGATTTTGAGAAGTGCCTGTAGTATGACACATCAACACCTGACCGTATGGATGATCACTTGGGAATGCCACCAATTTGCGCTACTTAGTTACCTCTTATTAATTTCACATGCAACAATTCGTACACAATAGATGCAATTGGGTGGGAAATTCAAGCTGGCCTCTGGTGGAATTTTTGAGTGGGTACTTGATTAGCATCATGCTTATGGCACACAGATATCTCGCGTATTTCTATAAATAGGCCCTAAGATAGTAGAAAAATCACACTTAACAATTGGGAAGAACTGGTATTGGGAAATTAGGTAGAATTTAGCATTAGTAGTTGTGCAGAGTTTGCATTAGGCAGTTGGGTAGAGTTAGGCAGTATGAATACTCCCATTAGGCTAGTTTGCAACAAGTCTCATACAACTTTTCTAGGTGAAATCTCCAATAGGCGCTTGAAAAGAATGACCAAAAACAAGCATTCACTGGCTATCATAGCCATGAAGTGGGTGTTAGGCTGAGATTGCGTGGAATATGAAGATAAGTACAAAGTCAATACTGATGTTTATTCTCATTTTGTCACGCTGCTTGATGTCGAAGTTCCCAAGCCACTGATCCTATGCCTTACACCGACAATGTTTTTGAAGTGTTACTTAGGTGACCTTGGAGAGGTGGTGGCGAATGCTGTGTATGGTCTATGCCTTCCAACGACGAGTGACCTTTGTAAATATATTGAAGAAGATGTAGTAGTGCCATGGGTACCATTCTTGAGTGGGTTCCACATCCTGTCTCATGAAGAGCATTGTCAAAGGCTGACTAGTGCTTGTCACTTTCTACTTCGTTGCTACAATGTGGTCCTCTTCTATGGTGTTGACTGGTACACTAACTTCAGGAACCTGGTGTTCCCTCCACCACTCACCATTGCTCCTATTGATGTCGCTACTACTATTCATGGTCCTGCTGCTGTCGATGAAGCTATCCTAGATGTTGCTGCTAATAATGATGCTCCTGCCTAAGATGCACTCCTCTTTCTCCATTTCAAAGAGAATCGATCTTAATCTATTTTTTGTATATATGCCTGAAAAAGGCCTTTACCATATATATATATATATATGAAGAAATTGCATAACGTATAGATATAATTTTAAAAGTATGGCCTCAAAGCCCTTTTAAAAATGTATTTATCGAAGTATATATATAATGAATATACAACTTATATCAACTTCCTGTGTCTCTTGCTTCTTGTAATTCTATATTGTGGGTTCTCTTTATATTCCTGCTTCTTTGAGTACTTTTTCAAATTTGCACATATGGGTGTTGTTTCTACTTCATGGGTTGTTGATGAGTTATGGAAATACCGATCGACAAAAATACGAAGGAAAAACAATTACACTACTTCCATATTTACACTGGCGGAATAATAACGAAGCTTAATTAAACAATTTAAGGTGGATTTTGTTAATCAGAATCCCCAGTGCTTCCTTCTCCATATTTTCTAATTCAAATGCATTGTGTTCCTTGCATTGAATTATTGTGAAAGGGCCTTCCTATAGACTGTCGAATTTTCCATGTTGGCCAGGCTTTGCGGCCCTTTCATTGAATTTTAATACTAGGTCTCCACATTTTAGACCTTGGTCTGATGCTTTCTTGTCAAACCATTTTTTAACCACCTGTTGGTGATTAGACATGGCTGTTAGGGCCTTTTCCCTTTTTTCCTGTGCTTCCAACAACTCGGCCAACCGAACCTCCATGGCTCCATTTTCTTCAACTTCCAGGGATTTGAGTAGTTGTAGCACATGAATCTCCATGAAGATGGGCCATAGTGTTTCTTTCCTATACACTATCTCATATAGAAAAGTCTTGAGAACCTGCTTGGGAGTTATGTGGTCTTCCCAGAGTGCTACTTGAAGGTTTTAATGCCATTCTCTCTAATGTTTTGACCCAATTTTTTTAATAAGTCAGATTAAATTTTTGTTAGTTGACTCGGCCAAGCCGTTCCCTTGCGGGTAGTAATTTGATGACATTTTCAAGAATATGCCATGCACGAGTGCAAATTGACATACCTTAGAGCCTAAGAGAGCCTTGGCGTTGTCGTAGATAATGGTCTTTGGCAGGTCAAATATCATTACTAGTCCCTCAAGAAAGTCCACAATCTTTGCCTTTGTTGCATTCTTTAGGGGCATGGCCTCAGTCCACTTGGTGAAGTAGTCCATGGCCATGAGGATCCATTTGTGTTTGGTTCTAGAGGTAGGATTAATCATCCCGATGAAATCAAGGCCCCATTGTGTGAATGGCTCATCAACCACTATCAGATTGAGAGGCATTGCGAAATTTTTTCTTCTTCCTGCAAAGAATTGGAATTCTTTGTAGGATTTTACCAAGGAGTACGAGTTATTGAATAGCATAGGCCAGAAGTATCCAACACACATGATTTTAATGGCAGTGGTTTTCATAGAGAAGTGTCTACCTGCGGGACTGCTGTGGAAGGTGTCAAGAATTCTCTTTGCTTTCTTTGTGGTGACACACCGCAATAGAACGCCATTGAAGTTCCTTTTGAAGAGGAACCTTTCAATAAGTATGTATTCGTTGTTCTGTAGTCTGTAGAATCTTCTCTTCTGAGAAGGAAGACCCAGTGGATATTTTCCAGTGTGCATGAATCTCACTCTGTCTGCTAGCCAACAACCTTTGGAGTCAGACTCATTTGTTAAAACCAGTTCGTTGCTCCTCTTTAGCTATCATTTCCTCGTCACGTGCCAAATATTCACACAATCCTCTTCCTCAGACAGGTTTTGTAGGCCTGAACTTAATGTCATATTCAAGTATCTTAGTGATCCAATTGGCCCTCCTTTCGGTGATCTCTCCTTTCACGATATACTCGCGCACACTGGAATGGGCGACATAAACAATCACCTTGTTGCAAGATATGAGGTGTCAAAACTTCTTGAGTCCCTTAACAATTGCAAACACTTGCCTGTCGACGAAGTTGTAATTTGTCTCATATTCCTTTAAGGTCTAGGAGTGAAATACTATCAAATGTTCTCCCTTTCCCTCATCATCTTTTTGAGTTAAAATAGTAGCGATGCTGGATTTGCTACTGAATACATACATTATGAAGTCCTTCGATAGGTCTAGATTGACCAGCACAGGAGTTGAGGAAATAACATCCTTAACCTTCTCGAAGGCTTCTCTAGCTTCTTTTGTCCATTTGAATAATTGATCCTTTTTTAGCATCAGGGTGATTAGTCTAATTATTCCTGCAAAATCTGAAATGAATTTGCTTACAAAGTTAACCTTCCCCAAAAAATACTAGACTCCTTTCTTGTTGACTGGTAGGGGAAGTTCTCTGATTTCCTTCACCTACTCAGGATCAATTCCAATTCCTTCTTTGGACAATACATGTCCTAATAGTTTTCCTTGCGACACTCTGAAGACACATTTTTTCGGGTTCAGGGATATCTTGAACTCTTGGCATTTTTTGAAAACCATTTCAAGGTGATCAAAGTGATCATACTTAGATTTAGAGAACACAGTAGATCATCCAAATAGATTAAGATAATCTGTTGATCAATTCGTTGAAAGCAATATCCATTGCCCGCTGGAAAGTGGCTCCCGCATTTGAGAGGCCAAAAGGAATTTTAGCATATGTGAACGTTCCCCACTTGGTAGTGAACGTTGTTTTGTGTCAGTCCTCTTCTTTGACCCAGAACCAATTGTAACTAGTGAAATCGTCCAGTAGAGAAAACATCTCTGATCCTACCACTATTTGCAAGATGGAATCCATAGAAGGAAACAAGTAGTGGTCCTTCAGGGATGCTCTGTTCAAGTCCCAAAATTTGACACGTAGGTGGATATCTCCATTCTTCTTTCGAACTGGGACCAGGTTGGATACCCATGTGCTATGCTTGATCGAGAAGATGATATGAGACTGAATTAGCTTTATCAGCTCTTGCACCATTAGTGCCTCAATCTTAGGATTCACTGGCCTATATTTTTGGTGGACTGTTTTTGCACCTTTCGTCAGCTCTATCGTATGCTGGATGATGTCAGGATCGTATCTCTTGAGGTCATCATATGACCAGGCCACTACTCCTTCATACTTTTCACAGAAGTTGACGAGCCTTTCTTTATTATGATGCAAGACATCCTTCCTGACTTTGAGCTTTCTTCCATCTCTGACCTAGAGGTCCGCATAGTTGCTTTTGTCCGCTACAAAATTCCTCTTATCATTCCTTGCATAGTCACAATCAAACAGGTTTTCAAGAGTGACCAACCCCTTTGGAATCTTGTTGGACCTCAGTTGAATGATTTTTCCATTGTAGGCCTCGACAATCTTTGGTTGGAGTTGGTCAGCAAACTCTCCTGACTGTTGGATGAATGAGGTGATGTGTTCATCACTTTCGAACACCTGCCAACTTTGATCATTATCAGGAATTACAGGCTAGATGATTACTCACACATAGTGTATATTATGAATTAGGTTGGAAGCAAGATCAAATTGGGATCCGATTGCGGCCATGCGATCTGCATCAACATTTTTCTCTCTAGGCAATATCTTGATATTGAAGGATTCAAAACCTTCGATCAAGTCCCAGACTCTATGTCTATAGGATCTCATGCGGACATTCTTGGCTAAGGAGATCCCTCAGACTTGATTGACCACTAGTTTGGAATCTCCAAATACTGTTATTTGCTTGATTCCCATCCGCTTTGCAAGGCTTAAACCTTGCACTAGGCCTTCATATTCAGCTTCATTGTTCGAACAAGCGAACTAAAAATGGAAAGACCAGAGTGTCTTTTCATTGGATGAGGATGTCAACCATATCCTAGCTCCTGCAGCAACCTTGCATCTTGCTCCATCAAAGTGCAACATCCATACCTCTGAGGCTTGACCACTCTTAGGTTCCTTCACAACCTTCAAAGCACTTGATCTTCATCATAGATGACATAGGTCCCCAACCTGGTGGTGTGATAGTTTCTGAAAGGATCAACATCTATATATTCACTCAAGAGGACCTCTTCTTTATTGGTTTGATCTTTGGTCACCTTTTCATCTTCTAGTAGCTCGGTATAGTATGTTTCCTCTTTGATGAAAGAGGTATGAGTAGCTTCAAAGTTGATCATGGCTTCATCGGCCACATGTTCAGAGTGTAGGGGTTCAGATATTATTTTCATTTTAGCTCCATGCTCGGTCCTAAGGATCAAGGTGACTACTATAAAGAAAGGTATCCACCTATCTTTGAAGTGAATTCTTGGGATAGGCAAAGGCCAAAAATGGGAGGAACATCTATGATCACAATATCTTGTGGAACTGTGATGCTAGGGTAGGAGAATAAAGTCAAGGGGAGGTCTTTAATGACACCTATGGTTTTGAGTTTGTTCCCATCAAGCTACATAACCCCCCTTTTTAAAGGTTCATAGCTAAGTCTTTAGGCTTCAGCTATCTACTTGGGCATGACTATGGTGCTAGCACCATAGTCAATCATGGAATTTTGTAGTAGTTTCTTCCCCACAATAAGATTTAGGAAAAAGGGTTTCAATTTTGACTTATCTTTAACCTCGATAGAGGCTTCCTCTATGCTATTTGTGATAACTTTGGCAAGAGGTGATGGGTCAATAGCCTTTCCTTTGAGTGATTACTCCGTTGGCTCAATGATTGGATCTTCCTGGAGAGCCTGTTGCAGCAATGTCTTTGATTATGGAATAGCTAAGATATCCCAAAGGGACACATTAGCGGTTGATTTTTTCAATTTTTCCACCACATTGAACGGTGGCGGATTTGAAGGCTTCTATTCCTTAGCCCTGGTTATAACAATTTCCCTCCGTGGTTGAAATTGTTGTGTAACTACAAAGGTACTAGGAGTTTGGTCGGAGGCACTTTTAGGTTGCAGGATGATTGGTTCACCCGTAAATCTCCTCTTTGAGCAAGTTTTGTAATCAGACTACACTTGGGGGGCTTTTAATGTGGATGCATCATTGGCAAACACTGCTTGTTCTTCTTCCATCCATGAGAAGAGTGCATGATCGAGAGCTATATTCGTTTCTTGCTCCAGGGACATCCCTTGTATTTGTGAGGTGAGTACCGCATTCTCCATTTGTGGAAAGGCATATACATAACCTCCAGGATCTGATGTCATGCCTTGGCTATGCTATTCCGCCACTTTTTGTTGTAGGTTTCCACATGGGAAATTTTGGGGTATATGTGTGTCACCACAGGGGAAGCACCAAGGGTTGATCTCATCGATAGATTTTTCCACATTTGTGGGCTCAGGCGGTGAGCGCAACCCAGCAAGCGGAGTAAATTACTGGCACTATTTGATTAGTTGTTTGAGCCACCACAAATTTGTGTGAGCCTCCTTAGGTACGGTTTTGCTGGTAGAGATTAAAAGTCGCCAGCGACGATTTGGTAGGTTGGTTGGGGTGTTCCGGGAAGTACGGTTCGCCGGTGATTTTCGCATTGGTGATGAGTTCACAACATCTGTAGTATCTTCATATCAACTGAAGAAACAGGATGCATAGAGTAACGATAGCCCGGCATTGGATATGTGTACATAGACTAAAGGGAGGAGAAGCCAGGCACTGCTGAGTAGATGGCATCTACTGGGTGGGAGGCTGATGTTGGAAACTCTGGGACTTATGCAAGTAGAAGGCATCGCTTTTGCCTCAGTGTCCTATCAGTTGGCCCCTCACCTTAGCCAGTGACACTATCGTGAAATTAAGTTCCACCAAGGGGGCTGGATCATGTTGATATCGCCACGACATTGATTCGTTTGGAAATGGGGCATGAGCCACCCAATTTTGGCAGTAGGCGAATAACGGCCCTGAGATCCTCTTCCTAAGTTGTATGGAACCAGGAGGCATTTGGAGATTGATCATGGCTTCATAGGGGACGGCACCATGAGTGGATTGAAGTTGATGATATGGTGACTATCTCCATGGAACAGCACATTTGAAGGTCTCTAGATGATCCTAGGTACCCGATGGCATTAAAGCAGGTGGTACCCAATTATTGCCTGCACTGAAGAATTTGTAGGCAACCTTAGCATTGTATTTTGTTGGTGACCGGCAACCTGCGTTAAGCCACATCTTGGGGAATGGTTGACGCATGCCATCCACGATGAATTTTTATTATAGCTTTTAGTGAGGCTAGGATGGGGCCCAAATCAAAGGGTATATGCCGGGGAACTTGACATCCCACACCACGTAATTTTTGTTAGCAATTAGCAACATGGCTGGTGGAGGGATCGAAACATTCACTAGATGGGTTCTAATTCATACTGTTACTAGTGGTGGCACTAGCAAGCCAAGGTTATTAGCTATTTGGGATCTAATAAACACTAACAAACTAGGGTTATTCGTTGTTTGGGATCTAGTAACGGGTCAATGGCTCATACACACACTTTAGGTTTAGGTACATTTAAGTAGTCCCACTGGGCATGTGAAAAAAAGAAACTGTTGATGCCAAAAATTGACAGCAATAAACCCCATGGGAAACTCCGGGCCAATGGGGACCAATTATGCTAAACTGAAAGTGACCTCCAAGGTTTTTAAGAATTCAACTTCTTTTGTATTTGGGGTTTTAGAATGGGAAAAGAAAGCAGATATAAAAAATAAAGATCTAACTAAGGCGATGCGCCAAGATGTAGATATAGGCATGGTAAATCTATCTTTTGGGATGTGATTTAAGGGCTCGCTCAAATAACTGCTAAGTCCCGTATCAATAGAAATCAAAGATGAAAACCTAAATAATTTATCTAATAACATAAAATAATTTCCATACACATTTACTAGAAAGAAGAGTCAATGACATGATCTAAATCAGCAACTTATATTGAAATCATAAAAGTTTCACAAACTAATTACTCAATACAGTAATGGTACAATATAATGTTTTGTCAAATATTTTAAGAAAAAAGAAATGCCAAACAATGGCATGGTCTATGACTCTCATACAATAATTTAAAAACAGTACAAAAGGCCTATTGTCTTTCACAATTTTTCTTGTCTCTTCTGAACTCATTTTTCAAAGGAAGAAGCAATACATATCGATAAAAATTCTACCACCTAGTAGGCCAATAACAAAAAATATTCCTTCATCATGAGCGATGATTCCTAGAGCAATGATTTCCCTTGGCCATTGTAATAGAAAAATATTTGAGCCATGAACGTGGTCACCCTCAAGCCAGATGCATCCCCTACAAATGATGGCAATGGTCCTAGTAGAACATCGTGCCAACATGTGTCACCTACCCATGGAGGTAGTTAGGACACGTGGTAGCATGGCATGGCTCATTGATTATTCCTCCTCTTTGTGATGAAAATACCCTATGGTGAAGACATGTGGAGGCAGTCTCCACTACCAGCGCTAACTATGGGGTCTGCCAAATGTGTACGCAGATCGATGCAACATGGCACTTGGAGGGGGGCCCAAAAGGGAAGCAATGGGAAGTAGATTTCAAGAGTCTATGGTGTTGACACATGGAAGTATGGTGGGGGCCAAAAGAGGAGCAAAGGAAGAAATCCCTATGGAGAGTGCCTAGTGAACACGTGGCAGCAGTGGGTGAAACTTTTCAAAAAGGGGTTGGGAATATATGGAGAGTGGGCTGGACTTTAAAAAATAAGAATAACCCGAAGGGAGCTCAAGGAAATTTATATCCACAATTACAAAAAACAAAAAAATATGGGGGAATTACATGACCAACTATGCAAATTTTTAAAGGAGAGATTCACCATTGTAATTAATTTTTTAGTGATTACTCACTAGGATTTT